>SJYA01003144.1:1112024-1188169 GCA_006410615.1 Neotragus moschatus | reverse complement strand
CCAAAATAAGGTCTATCCCTGTTTCCACTGTTTCCCTATCTACTTCCCATGAAGTAATGGGACCAGATGCCATGATCTTCATTTTCTGAATGTTGAGCTTTAAGTCAACTTTTTCAATCTCCACTTTCACTTTCATCAAGAGAATTTTTGGTTCCTCTTCACTTTCTGCCAATAAGGGTGGTGTTATCTGCATATCTGAGGTTATTGATATTTCTCCCAGCAATACTGATTCCAGCTTGTGCTTCTTCCAGCCCAGAATTTCTCATGATGTACTCTGCATATAAGTTAAATAAGCAGGGTGACAATATAGAGCCTTGACATACTCCTTTTCCTATTGGAACCAGTCTGTTGTTCCATGTCCATTTCTAACTGTTGCTTCCTGACCTGCATACAGGTTTCTCAAGAGGCAGGTCAGGGGCTCTGGTATTCCCATCTCTTTCATAATTTTCCACAGTTTATTGTGATCCACACAGTCAAAGGCTTAGGCATAGTCAATAAAGGAGAAATATTATGTTTTTCTGGAACTCTTTACTAGCAGATAATTCTTGCTTATTAGAGGGCCTTCACCGAGCAGACCAGAGTGAAGGGGAAAGGAACCAGCCTTTATCGAGCCCTGTGTGTATGCCAATGGCTGGACTGATGGCCAGTTTCCATACAATGGAGCTCTGGAGGGTCTGCGATAACAATATGCTTAGAATCTCTTAAATTTTATTCCCCAAAGTAAGATTCAGGGAATTAGTCAGAATTCAGTGATTTTAACAAATGAATGATGAGTTGTCCCCAGAGATACTGGAGAAGGATATGATCACTCCCCAAATGGTGTCATTTTGCAGTGTGTTTTATAAAGGCATTAAGTGACTGGCAGACTTAGGGAAGATGGTTGGCTTAGAAATACGTTTCTCAAGAACTTTCCTGGCAGTCCAGTGGTTAGAGCTCTGTGCATCCACTGCGGGGGACAACAGGTTCCATTCCTGGTTGGGTAACTAAGATCCCGCATGCTATATGGTGTGGCCAATAAAATAAAATATAAATGTATATATCTTAAATTATATTTTACTTAAAAAAATTGTAAGCAATACATCTTACAGCAGAAGTGCCTCACAAGCTGCTGACTAACTTAAATTTGTTACTACTCAAAAGTACTAGAAGACAAAAAAATCTGGGAAATTGCTTATCTTATTTAATCCATAAGCAACTAAAGATTCATTTATTGAGTTTAATATCACGACAATAGGTGAAAAGGTAGTGATATTGTATTTTTCTCTAAGGTTTAATTTATGTATCTCATATTCCCCAAGTGAAAATGGTGGCCTATACATCTTTATATCTCCTCCATATAATTAAAATATACTACTGTTTAATGATAATGAGAAATAATTTAGTTGTATATATTCTTAGAGACTAGAAGTTGCACACTGGCAACATATAAACCACAGCCAGCTGACAGACACATGGCATGTCTGCCCAGTATTTTGTTTTTTAAAATATGAATGTATTTCTGAAATTCTATCTGTGAGTATTTTTATAGATATCTCTAAAGATTAGGGTGATTTTCTAATATGACCCTCATTAACCTTATCATATATTTAAAAATCAACAATAATTCCTTGATATCAAATATCCAGGCAGCAACTCATAAATGTTATAATTTTTAAAATGTTTTATTTATTTTTTATTGAGATATAATGTTATTAGTTTCAGGTATACAACATAAGTTTCAATATTGGTTAAATTTGCAAAAAGATCCCCCTACTCAGGAATTGAACCTGGTCCCCTATAGTGCAGGCAGATTCTTTACCATCTGAACCACCAAGGAAGCTGCATAAATGTTATAATTTTTAAATTTTTATTTATTTTTATTGGGATATAATTCAGATATAATGCTATATTAATTTGGGGTGTACAACATAAGATTCAGTACTTGTATAATTTGCAAAACGATCACCATAATAAGTCTAGTTAACATTCATAACTGCATATAGTTATGAAATTTTTTTTCTTGTTTATAATTTTTAAAAAATCAAGATCTATGGAGGTTTACACATTGCAACTGGTTGATGTACCTTTTAAACTTCCTTTGGTCTATACATTCCCCCTCCGTGTCCTTTTTTTCTCTTGCAATTATTTCTTGAAGAAACTGTGTTGTGGGCCCTGCAGTTTCCTACAAGGCTGGGTTGTGCTGATTGCATCCCCATGGTGTAATTTAATGAGTTCCTGAGTTCTCTGTGTTCTTATAAACTGGGAGCAGGATCTAGAAGTCATATTCTGTTCATTGTGATTTATTTACCTTTTTCATAGGATCACTTCTTAAGGTTTCCATCATCTTTCCCTTTGTGATGTTATCAATCAATGACAATTCATGCCTAGATACTGTAGCAGCATTTTTTTGAGGGGACCCCCATAATGAGATGTGAGAGCTCTTAGTTCCCCCATCAGGGATTAAACCCAGGTCCCCCTACAGTGGAAGTGCAGAGTCTTTACCACTAGAAGCCAGGGAAGCTCCCTGCAACAATTTTTTTCAATGAAAAATTTCATAAAAATACCTGGATATATAACCTGCTTGTGAAAAAAAATGAAATAGTCCATTAAAAATTAGAAAGAGCTAAGTAGCAACGACCCACCTACCCACTTCAGATGGTGTAAGTATTCTTTTGACTCAACAGTCCTCACAAATCCACTCTCCACACTGCTGAACATTTGGCCCACTGTCTCATTTACAACAGGTTTCACTGGTGGCTCAGCTGGTAAATAATCTGCCTGCATTGCAGGAGACCTGGGTTTGATCCCTGGGTTGGGAAGATCCCCTGGAGAAGGGAAAAGCTACCCACTCGAGTATTTTGGCCTGGAGAATTCCATGGACTATATAGTCCACGGGGTCACAAAGAGTCAGACACTACTGAATGACATTCACTTCACTCATTTATATCACCTGACAATCTCCTGTAGGGATTTAAGTTTGTATTATTAACTTTTAATATAGACCATAGTGCTATAATCAAAACAAAATAGTGCCTTGAAGGTGTTTTCACCTTTTTTTAAATGAAAGCAAGTACACAAAGAACAATTAAAGAAGAGCAAGGAATAAATAAGTTATTGGGGGAAATACCTGTATTAAAAGAATGGAGATGATTTTTGGTGGTAGATTAAAAAATTGTAAATATGAACAACTAGTAAATCAAATATATCAAGTGTAGTTAAGGATTTATCATTTGAATATTTACTATGTCAAAATGACACCTCAAGGAGAATTTAGCAATATCTCAAAAATTTATCTAGCAAGGCCTGAAATATTTTCTGTCTAGGCTAAGATCATGATAGGTTTAATTTACTCCAGTCTGGTAGTATCAAGGTATCATTTTCCAAATACAGCGTTGCTCTGCCAAGATTTAAATTATTTTAGTCGAACTCAATTGCTTCTCCATCTGTCTTTCCTTCATCCTTTAGTTATGAAACCATTACATTTAGATGCCTTTAAGTTTTCAAAATAAGTTCTCTGATCATCAGTCTGACTCACTTGCATATAAATACAAAGAGTTTTTTAAACCATAAACAGTGTTTCAGGAAAGAAAGTAAAATTAGAGTAAATTGTTGTTAGAAAGCTCATTGAAACCCATTAGAACAATGAAAAGAAAAATATTTTCCAGCCTGGTTAACCTCAATGGTGGAATAGTGAAATCCTTTTTAAATGGTAAAATCAGTTTTTTCCTAGATAGTCTTCTGTTCCATTATCTTGGTTATTTATACTCCCAGTCTGCTCTGAATAATGAGCCCAACAGATGTTAAAAAGTATTTCTTCACTTATAGGAAACTATATTCACACTATCAGCATTTTGAGGAAAGAGTAGAATTAAACTAAAACTTTATTAACAATAACATTTTGTGTAGTATTCTAAGGAGAGAAAGCTCACTAAGAATGTCCTCAACAACCCCTGCAGTGATCCCTGGGGTGATTTCTAGAGGAATTATTTGTCCCGCAAATTAACTGTAGGGGTTCTGTGTTCATTTGCCCATAAGAGCCACTAAATAAAACTTATTCTCAGAGAAGGAAAGCCATAGGGGAAAATGTTAATAATACTTTATGTATTTGGACATTGCAGCCAGGCCCACTGGGCATAGATTAATTCATTAAATAAGCACTTATTTGTGTGAAAATATAATGCATGACACTTGTTCTTGAAGGGCAAACAGTTTGTTGACAGTGACAAAATAAAAGGATGAGTTACACTAAATGGGATAAATGTTAANAAGGAAAGCCATAGGGGAAAATGTTAATAATACTTTATGTATTTGGACATTGCAGCCAGGCCCACTGGGCATAGATTAATTCATTAAATAAGCACTTATTTGTGTGAAAATATAATGCATGACACTTGTTCTTGAAGGGCAAACAGTTTGTTGACAGTGACAAAATAAAAGGATGAGTTACACTAAATGGGATAAATGTTAATAAAACATAGATAAACTGGCGCTAGAACAGAAATGAAATAATGAATTGATTTGCCTGAGGGAGTCAAGGAAATACTTACAAAAGAAGTAAATTTTGAACTGGGATGTAAAGAATGAATGACAAGGAGTACATTAGGCTGAGAAGACAAGAGAGAACCAGTGTAAAGGGGCCAAGAAATTAACTGACATGCATGTCATATAATCACAGTGAGTAAAATATAAGGCTTTTTAATATCAAATCCTATGGCTGTTTGCTGGCATTGAGTTCACAGTGTCAGAGCTGGCATCTCTGAATTTCTGTTGGTCCCTCATGCTTATAACTTCAAAGTTACCAAGTGGCTGCTATAGCTACAAAAGCCACATACACAAAGTAGGAAGATTAAATCAAGGATTTTTTCAGCACTATTGGTCTCTATTTGTCATGAAAGTAAAATCTTTCATGGAAATGACCAGCAGAGTCAGTTCATGAACTCAAAGAGTCACTTTCAGATCCTGCTATGCCTCACCCAGTGAAAATATTTTAAAAAATACAAATTAAGAAAGACCTTTTGCGATAGTCTAAGAAGATCCAGCTCAATCTAAAAAAAAATTAGGAGACATTGAAGGTGCTTTATGTGTTTGTTTGTTTCAAGAAGGGACAAGACAACAGCACTGTGTGATAGCTTTTTAAAAAATTAACATTTGTGTATTTGATAAACATTGACTGAGCACCATGCCATACCTCTGCAAAGCTGTGATTTTCCACAGCGCAAGATAAAATGGCATGAAGAGGTCCCAAATTTCCAGCAGATCAATTAGAATTACCAGTGANTACAGGTTTAACACTACCATCTTTCTAAATTCCATATATATGTGTCAGTAAACTGTATTGGTGTTTTTCTTTCTGGCTCACTTCAGATGCCAAATTTGCTTATGGTGAATGTAGAGAAACGTGATTCCTCTTGGTATAGATACTATTTAAAAAAAGAAAAGTGAAGACATCTCTTGATCAAATAAGTTCAACAAACACAATGTTACAAAAAGTTAAGGAAGTTGTCTTAATGAACAAATTTTTACTGTTTATTAGAATACAATGAATTTGTGATCTGCCAGAGATAAAATGTACTACATAGCATGTCTCAAATATAGATAGATGACCAAGTTATTTTAATTTTTAAAAATATTCATGAGCATCTTGCAAAATACTAGGTCTTGGAAGATATCTGGTAGGAAATAGCTAGCCTTGTCTACTATAAAATTTGGATATTTTCAAACCACTCTCCATTTTCAAAACACTGTCACAGAATGTTACAGCAGCGTTATACCAAAGGCAGTGCCCATGTTTTTCATCTCTATTCACAGATAGAGGAACTAGACTAACAAGTGTAAAGACTTGACAAAATCCATACAAGCAGGTGTAGGAACAGGAATGATAGACTCCTGGTTCATGACATTAAGAGATACTAAAAGAGTGAAATGTTAGTCACTCAGTCATGTTTGACTCTTTTGTGACCCCAGGGACTGCAGCCTACCAGGCCCCTTTGACCATGAGATTTTCCAGGCAAGAATTCTGGAGTGGGTTGCCATGTCCTCCTCCAGGGAATCTTCCCGACCCAGAGATCGAATCCAGGTCTCCTGCATCACAGGCAGATTCTTCACTGTCTGAGCCATCAAGGATGCCCCATAAAAGGTGTTCGTAAGATGTAGTTAAAATGCTCACTTTATGTAATTTTCATTATTATTTTATAGTTACATAAAATGAAATCTTTAGCAGCTCATTTGTATATCTTAGGGTTCTGTTTTATTTCCTATTTAAGAAATTCCAATATGACCAAGATCATGTCTTTTAAGACCAAAAGACTAAAAAGCTGTAAGACTGAAAGATATAATCTTTGACAAGTTGAACTTCTTAATACAGAAATAAAAACAGATTCTGAAAATGCTTAAGTGGGATTTTTGATGTTTTAATATGTAATTATAAAATTATAATAAAATCACATAAAGCCAGTATTTAAACCAAAAATAGAGGGAAGTTGAGAAAAACACATTATTTGGGGAACTATAATTAAACTGAAAAAAATTCAAATAATGGGGCTTTCCAGGTGGTGCTGGTGGTAAAGAACCCACCTGCCAATGCTGGACAAATAAGAGACATGGGTTCAGTCCTGGGTCAGTCCTCCTAGAGGAGGGTGTGGCAACCCATTCCAGTATTCTCACCTGGAGAATTCCTAGGAGAGAGGAGCCTGATGGGCTACAGTCNAAAAATTCAAATAATGGGGCTTTCCAGGTGGTGCTGGTGGTAAAGAACCCACCTGCCAATGCTGGACAAATAAGAGACATGGGTTCAGTCCTGGGTCAGTCCTCCTAGAGGAGGGTGTGGCAACCCATTCCAGTATTCTCACCTGGAGAATTCCTAGGAGAGAGGAGCCTGATGGGCTACAGTCCACAGGGTCACAAAGAGTCAGACATGACTAAAGAGACTTCACACAGAGCTGTAAAAAAATAAAATTAGAGAGGTCAATTGTTACCTTTTATCTGCAAATAACTATTAAAAGTAATTTTCAGCTAAATAAGTATTTGTGTAATGCTTTCCTTCTCTATCAGGTATTGAAGGGATGTAAAGATAGACTGGATTCAGGCTTTCCTGTGTGTTCTTGAAATTTTTGAGTTTGTAGTAGAGTTGATACACCTATGTAGATAAGAAAATATGAGAAACTAAAGTTTCAAGAAATCATGAGAAAAACATGAGCTATATGATTCTGGAAATAATGGAGCCTGCTTGTCATTGGAAGAGAAGTAAGTTAAATTTAGGCAAGGAATCGTCACTGGTCAGACATGGAGAATGAAGAAGGCTAGGTGGTGGCTTGATTGTCAAGATGCTTGTCTACCACCTGGAAGACATATATAAATCATATGAAACTAAGCTATCAAGTGAGATTGGGTTGAAAATCTGTGAGTTAAAGTGACACATAGAATGAATTTGTAGTTGAAAGAAATGTGAGATTACTTCCGGGTGGAGTGGCCAGAGAAAGTTTGACTGATCAATGTAGCACTTGAATTAAGCTTCAAAGATCTTGTTGGCTCATGGTAAAAGACGAGCAGATGGAAAAGCATTATAGCTAGGTGGGACAACATTTATTTGTTCAATACATATTTTCTAGTACCTACTATATCCCTACAGTGTTTAGTGACTAAATTACTAAATGGATAAGATACAGTCCCTACCCTCAAAGAATTCATAGACTATTAAAAAAGACAGAACCACAAATAGAACAAAATTGAGAAATTCACATGCATTTAATGGAATATAAATAAACTGGAAAGAATTTAAATCCAAACATCCAGCTGTACGAGACTAGAATTGTGAGTTGGTTCAGACTTCATAATCCTTGCTAGAAAGTTTAGAATATAGCTTCTGAGAAGCTACTAAAATTTTCTGAATAAAGTACTGGTAAGCCTGCAGAAACCTGCTGTTTCTTCCATTCATATATTGGGTTCACTTGCTGTAGCTCAAGCAATTATTGTGAGTTGGTGATGGACAGGGAGGCCTGGCATGCTGCAATTCATGGGGTCGCAAAGAGTCGGACACGGCTGAGCGACTGAACTGAACTGAAACATTTTAGAGATAAGTAAAACATACTCTCTGTTATCAAGTTGCTTATCCTATAGAATTCACCACATGGACACAAGGAAAGCATCAAAAAATTTGCAGGAAAGTTGAATACTGGTGAGACTGCAATAGGTCTGAGAACAGGAAAGATTACAAAGCAGAAAATGGAGCTTGAGAAAATCATCAGATTTCATGTGGAAAATGCAAAGAAAGTATCCCAAGCAGAATTTCTGTCTGAAGTAAGGCCGTAAAGAAAGGAAGACACAGAGTGGGTTCTTGGAGTGGGATAATAGAAGGTAAGGCCACCAAAGGAAATGCGATCATTGTAGAGGGCTTTGAATCTCAGAGTAACCTTGTATTTCGCAGTGAAGCAATGGAGAGTCTGCCACGCCAGCCACTGAAGTTTTGTGATTATAAAAAATATATTATAAATGGGTTTCAGAAGATGAATAACTTCCTAAACGAGTTGCTGTGAGGATTAAAGTCTTAATACATATACAAGGCTTAGAATACATGTCAGATGTACTCCATAGTATAGTTTTTTATTATTGGAAATAGAATTCCAAGTGTTTTTTCTATTATTTTCTCCAAACTTGAATTTCATTTGTTTGTAGGAAAACTCCATTTGTTTATAGAAATATGGCATCTGTCTCTATACAGACTTTACATAACACTTTTTGTAATCATTTACCTTTTAGAGCTTCTGGATTTCTGACTTGGTTACAAAGAATCCTCTTTCTCAAGACTGTGTAAGTAGTCTCAATCTTTGTTTTTCCTAAAGATTTTTGTTGTTGTTTGGTATTTTGCACTTAAATCTTTAAGTGTAAGAGAGAATTCGTTTTATTTTCTTCCACATGGAGATGGAGTTGTGCCAGTACCACCACGACCGAGCCTGCTTTGCTGTTTCTGAATCCGTGAAACGCAATCTTTATATGTTGCCTTCACGTATAAGGGAATAGGCTGAACTCTCTGCTCTGTTCCCTTGATCTAGTATCTATTCCTAGGCTAATCATACATTGATTTCATTATGGTAGATTCATAATTCTTTCAAATACCTAGTAATGAAAGTCATTTTGACTGCTCTTTCCTTTCATAATTCTCTACACCATGATTGAACATTTATCCTTTCATATAAAATGTAAAGTAGTTTTGTCTAATTCCAGAAAGAATCATTTTAGAGAATTCTAATTGAAATTGCATTAAATCTAGAGATGAATTTTGGGAGAGATAACACATCTAAGATTTAATCTTCTGCTCTGAGAACAAATATACTCCCAGTTTTTTTTTAATTCGCTTATTTAACTTCAGTATTAATATCTCTATATATTGAGTAGTTTTCTTCATATGAGTCCTGTTAACCACTGTGAATAAAATGGTGGTTTATTTTATTTTATTGCATTTCCAATTTCACATACTTACAGTTAGCATGGGTAAACTGTATTGGTGTTTGTATATTGTATGTTATAATATTGCATATTAATTAAGCTGGCCTTGGTTATAGGGGGCTCCAGCTGAGCTCAGCTGTACTTCCATGATGACTGCAGCCCATAGGAGCTCTATTTCAGTGTGTGGGCTAATCAAAATCTCTAATAATTATAGAAGATTTGGAGGGATTGTCCTTTTATCTGTTTGTTTCTAACTAACGGTGTTCTGGACATACAAACGTATCATCAGCAAAACAAAACACCTCTCTTCTTTTACAGTGCTTTTTCCAATTTTGCATTTCTGGCTTGCTGAATTCACTGATACAGTTGACCGCTTTCTGTGTCCTGATTTTAATGACACGCTTTTAGTGTTACATTATTTGTTATCTCTGTGGGCCCTATTTGTCAACTCCATGACAGTGCTGTCTATCCGCAAGATATCCCTGTGTAGAAATCATACTCTAACTTAGAAACTTAAAACAGTACCATATACTTCTTTAGGATTCTGTGGATGGTTGATTTAGGCTGGGGATGGTCGGTTGGGTTTTCTGCTGGGCTTGGCTGGGTTCTCAGATGTGACTGTGATCACCAACGGCCCTCTGCCTCTGGTGAGGGGAGGTGACAGGAGTCACTTGGCCACATGCCCCTCATCATCCATCAGGCTGACTTGGGCTCATCCTCTGGTGGCTTTGGGCACCAAGGAAAGTCCTAGCCCATAAGATTTTTCCAGTCTTCCATTGACTGATATTTGCCAATGCTCCCTTTCCAAAGCAAATCTTCAGTGATAGTTCAAAGAATAAGGGTGAGAGCTTCCAGGGGCGTCAAGGGAAGGAAGAGAAACGTCTGTGGCCATCTTTGCAGTCAGCTACATGATTAGTGCTTTAAATACAGAGGGTGAATTGAAGGACCTGCAAATCGTTATCTGGACCAGGAAAACTTAAAGCACACATCCTGGATCTTTTAGGGTTTGAATGGAGAGTCTGCTCTCCTGTGAAATGTGTCAGGAGGAGAGAATGACCACCTCCTGGTACAACAGGGAGGGAGCAACAGGTGAAGAATCAGCTTCCTTCACACTAGTGACAAATAACCCACTTGCCAATACAGGAGATGTGAGAGGCAAGTTCAGATCCTAAGTTGAGAAGATCCCCTGGAGAAGGAAATGGCAACCCACTCCAGTATTCTTGCCTAGAGAGTCCCTTTGATAGAGGCGCCTGGCAGGCTATAGTCCATGGAGTCACAAAGAGACAGACATAACTGAAGTCTCTTATCACACACACACATGCTCAGCAGTTACTAATCATGAAGTTTCTCCAACCTCTAGACAAATTAGAAGAATGGAAGCTACTTTCTCTTTTTAATTAACTTTAGCTCTCGTCTGAGCTGTTTAAAAGGGCAAGAGGATTCTAAGAGCAGAAAGCATCCTCCTTTAATTAGCTCACCTTTAGCCTGCTTTTGTTAAAAGGGCAGGAGCTTTTTTGGTAGTATCAGCTTATTGCAAACTGCGGTGATGTTGAAAACTTCACATGCAGGGAAGGCCAGAAGTAAGGCCCGTACAAGGGCAACCTGGCTTATGGGGAGGATATGAGTAGAGCATAGGATCTTTTAAGAATACAAAAACGCCCTGGAAGTATGACTGAACTTGGGGTTCATATATTAGAATTTTTCTCAAGGCTTCCTCTAAATGGGTACCTCATTTCTTTTATAACTTGAAGAACAACCTTAAGAACCAACTTACTATATATAGCTTCAAAATTAGCCATTATGATTTGCTGGAAAAACTGAAACCACAAGGACTTTTAAGTGATTCATTTCTTTAAGGAACACTACTTTAAACAAATACTGTTCGACAGTAAAAAGCGCAAATTGTGTGAACTTTAAGGAATCTTAATATATGTATGAATTTTTTTAAGTATATTGAACTTTAACTACTTTTAGTAACCTCTTCACCCCAACTCTGAACACATGCTTCTGATGGAGGTGGCCCATGGAAATATTTCACCCTCATGCCACAGAGATGAGATCGAAATGGTGCCCATCACTTCGGTTCAAAAAGAAATACAGGGACTTCCCTGGTGATTGAGTGCCTGAGACTTTGCCTTCCAATGCAAGGGATCGTATGGGTTCCATCCCTGGTAGGGGAATTAGGATGTCACATCCCTCATGAAACAGAAGCTACATTGTAACAAATTCAGTAAAGACTTTAAAAATGTTCCACATTGAAGAAGAATCTTGAGAAAACCACATTCCAGGGAGAGTCCCCATCAATGTCTTCTTAAGTTAAAACAATGATAGATTTCAATACCCATAGATTTCAACACCATGTCCTTGTGAAGTCTTATAGACAAGTCAATCCGTGACAATAAAGGCAGAAGCATTCAATGTGGGAGATGCTGAGAGAGCTTTTATGTTATTGGGGTCCTTGGATTGGGGTTGTGATATCCAGACGTGTCCCCCACCTTTTTCTGTGATCTGGTTTCTGGTGAGATAAGATGTCAGTTTCCCCATTTTGCTTAGCTATTTCAAGGTGCATTTCTTTCCTAGGCAACAGAATTGCTCTGAATTTAATACAATGGATGTGCCAGAATGCTTGAAATGTGAAAAAACTAAATTCTACATTTTTACTTTTAAGGGAATAATCATCCTTAAATCTTTTTCCATTTAATTGGTGTTTTTTCCTTTATAACTTGGGAAAGAGCTCCTGCACTATACATTTCAAGGTCTTCAGCAGAGTGCTGTTGATGCAAGGACTTGTGGTACCTGCTCAAAATCTACACCTGATGAGAACTTTCTGTGGCATACCTGGTTTCAGAGATGCTTGTTTACTGTTAATTTATCTACCCTTGCATAAGGCTGAGAAAAATGTAATATTATCTCCATGGGAATTTACCCCTTTATGGGAACTGGTTTTGTTTTGCAGAAATTGGTCTCTGGGAGACTTTTTCCCCTATGAGGCAGTAAAATTTGTGAGAAGCACAGATTATAGCTGCTAAAGTCTCAATGATGCAGGCAGGGCAGTTCCTCAAATACTCTGAACTCACTTTCAGTTTGGCTTGTTTGTCACACAAATTTAAACAAGTCTTGTCTCATTTGTTTTTTAAATAAACAGCATGTTCATAACAGGGAATTTAATTCTTCACAATTTTGAAATTTTCTTAGGTGATATGATTCACTGGATCATATGTGCTTTGCTATTTTGTGGCCTTCAACCTAAGTGGCTAGATGTTTTATTACTGACTGTGCAAATACATCATTTGGCTTCCTATAGCATAGATNATGGAAAAATAAAATCTTTAAACTGTTTCTTACAGAGATTCCCAGAAGGAAAGATGGGCACAGATTTGGAGGTGGTGTAAAAGGACGCTGCCTGTATCAGTTGGCACAACAGTAAACAGTTTGCCAGCAGTGGGATAGCCGGTTAGGGTTAATAGAGATTGCTCTGTTTTATTAATGGAGGAGAAAGAATTAGCATCAGCACTGCCTGTGGCAACCAACTAAGCAATGACACAAGGAGAAAAGGAAATAGATTCAAAAAGTAAGACTCACACAGACGCTAAAGCCCCGTGAGCCATACAGAGAAAAAGAGGTATGAGGAAACCTCGTAGCTAAAACCTCTAAGGCCAGTATTTCTCTAGATATAGGGGAATAAATTTACTTGTGATGCTAGGAGATTTATGCCTTTGAAATCTTAGGCATTTCACTAAGAGAATGGCTGAACATTCTTTTTTCAGGAAGCTTGTGCAGTTTCAGATGATAGAGACTTGTACTTATTGGAGCCAATTCTATTACTCTTTTTTCCCCCAAGGTCCTGCTTCCTCAGCAGTTCAAGGATGTCAGGGCCAATATCTCCACTGTTCATTTGGTATTGCCTCATGGTCATGGTGTGGCTGTCANCTTTTTTCAGGAAGCTTGTGCAGTTTCAGATGATAGAGACTTGTACTTATTGGAGCCAATTCTATTACTCTTTTTTCCCCCAAGGTCCTGCTTCCTCAGCAGTTCAAGGATGTCAGGGCCAATATCTCCACTGTTCATTTGGTATTGCCTCATGGTCATGGTGTGGCTGTCACAGCTTCAGCCATCACTTCTGCATTCAAAGCTGGAAGAAGGAGGACAGACTTTCTAAGCTGTCCATTTACAAAACCCAAGATAGTTTGGGTACTTTCAAAGGACACAAAATCTTTCTCAGAACTTGCATTCTCCAATAGAGCTTCACTTATATTTATTGGCAAAAATTAGATCATATTGCCAGCCCTGACTGAGGAAGGCTTGAAAAGTAGGGAAACGTCTATGGGAAACACTTTGGTGTTGGCCTTGCTCTTCAGAAATGCTGTAATTGTTGAACCATGTTCCATTCTTGGGATGTGGGAATGAGAAAAGATTACTTCTAGGCATTAACATGACAGAGAGTAGAATCAAGATATTAGACTGTATGGAATTAGAGGCATTTGCAAATATACCTGAAGTAATTTCTTTTTCTTAAATTATGTCACCTAAATTGNGTGTTGGCCTTGCTCTTCAGAAATGCTGTAATTGTTGAACCATGTTCCGTTCTTGGGATGTGGGAATGAGAAAAGATTACTCCTAGGCATTAACATGACAGAGAGTAGAATCAAGATATTAGACTGTATGGAATTAGAGGCATTTGCAAATATACCTGAAGTAATTTTTTTTTCTTAAATTATGTCACCTAAATTGAGACTGCCTTCTCAGAGACAAGTTATTTTGCAACTATAAATTCATTTAGGATAATAACTAATGAAATATATAGCATGTTAAAACCTCAGTATATTCTAATCATGCCTGTTTATGTCTTATTTAAAGAACTTAACAAGTATAAACTCCATATATTTTACAAATGATATTTCTTCCTTTTCCCATGCTGAGCTGTTTTCATGAGAATTCCTACTTTAAAAGCTAAGTTCGTGGTAATTGACTCATTATNTGTATAACACAGGGAACTCTATAATTCAGTGGTCTGTGGTGGTCTAGAGGGGAAGGAAATCCAAATGAGAGGAGATAATACGTCTCTGTATGGCTGATTCATTTTGCTGTACAGCAGAAATAGCACAACATTGCAAAGCAACCACATTCCAATAAAATTTTACAAAATAAATAGGACCAAAAAAAAAAAAAGAGAGAAAGAAGGATCTGGTTAATGTTTTAGGGGAACAAAATCTGCCGACCCAAAATGTCTCTTTGGCATGCAGATAATTTCTAGCTGAAAATCATTAAGGCTCAAAAGATTCAGGAAGAAACTCCAACATTCTCTCTAACTGCCTACAGAGTGTACCTAGAGGACCTGTTCCAGGAAGGGAGCCACACCACAAACAACTGTAGTGTGAACTAGCTGTGTAGACAGAGAGGAACCCCGCAGAGTCTGTTAAAATTCCTGGGTCCCACTGTCCCTGCAGGCCCAGCAAACATTTGTTTACCAGATGTTTGCTTTTCCATGTCCAGGGAAATTGCCTTCCTGCCCTTTGAAGTCCCAAACCACTACCCCAACATCTTCTTTTTTGCTTTAGCTGAAGATATTGTTTGACGTGAGAGCCTCAGGCATTTTGACCAGTTTCTCAGTTTTCCAGGGTCTCTCCTGTGTAGACAAGTTATAAGCTTTGGTGTGATTTTTCTCCTGCTAATCTGTCTCATGTCAATTTAATTCCTAGACCAACCGGAAGAACCTAGAATGGTAGAGGAAAACGTCTTCCTCCCTCACACTGTCATGAACTATCAACTCCATTTATTTTTAAATGAGTTTGGGGTAGGCTTTCCAGGGAGTGTTTACTTCCAATATTGATGGAAGTTTGAGAAAGAGCAGTGTTTGCTTGAAAGCGTACTTTAAAAATAGCATGCAGGCCAACCTCATTTTATTGTGCTATGATTTGCTGCCTTTCGCAGACACTTTGTTTTTTTAGGAAATGAAGGTCGTGACAACCCTACATTGAGCATGCCTAAAGGTGCCATGTTTCCAGCGTTTGCTCACTTCATGTCTCTGTCACATTTTGATAAGTCACAATCTCTCAGAAGTTTATTATTTGTTATGGTGATCGGTGATGAGTAATTTTTTTATTGAAGTGTAGTTGATTTACAAAATTGTGTTACTTTCAAGTGTACAGCAGAGTGATTCAGCTTTTTTCTTCTAATTGTACTCCATTTGAGGTTATTACAAGATACATAATGCCCTGTGCTATACAGGAAATATTTGTCATTTATTTATTTTATGTGTGGTAGAGTAGGAGTTTTTTGAACTAAGAGGCTTTACTTTTCTACTCAATATTCACAGCATCAAGCACAGTGATGGACTCATAACAGATATTCTATAAATGCTTGTTGGATGAGAGCAGACTTGTTTGAACCAGTAAATCTATGTTATACTGTGTAGAATACAGGGAAGGAGCAAAGATGCTAATATTTTGTTTGAGTCTTTGTTCCATTTTCTGTGGAGAAATCCAAGGCTACTATAAGTGCCAATAGCATCTTTGTGACCATTTATATTTCTAGTAATCTTGCACAGGCCATTTAGAGTTTGAAATGTAACCTACCCATCATCAATAGGGGATGCTGAGGGAACAGGCCGGAAAAAAAAAAAAGGGTATGCATGCAAGATATTGAATTCTCTCAACTGAAATTATTTCTTGTTCTTGATGAATGTATTGGTTTTCATTACTGATTACTGAGCACCCACTATATGCCAGACTTCCTTGCTTACTAGGATGATAAGACTGCTATGACAAAATTCATGATGGAGGAAAATATACTTACAAAGTATTTAAAAAACATATTTAGATTAATTGTATATGAATTAATAGGCATATATCCTTATTCTTCATATTCTTATGAAAGTATAGTGAAAAAAGCACTCAGTGAAATGCCAAGACTGAGTGGCAATTAATTGTTTAGGAAGCTGCCATGAAGGAAATAATATTTGAGCACCAGAATGAGGTTTCCTGAAACATCACTGCTGCTACTGCTGCTTAGTCACTTCGGTTGTGTCCAACTCTGCAACCCCCTGTCCTGCCAGGATCCTTTGTTCCAGAGTCCTGGAGTAGGTTGCCATGCCCTTCTCTAGGGGAATCTTCCCAACCCAGGGATCGAACCCCGGTCTCCTGCATTGCAGGCAGATTCTTTGCCACTGAGCTACCAAGGAAGCCCCAAAATATCACTAATGTTCCCCAAAACTACGTCCCTCCATTTTCTCTGCTTGCTATGGCAAGCATCCTTTATCCACACCTTTATATCCACATCTTCAATTTATTTTTCAAAAATTTATTTTAAATTGAAGGATAATTGCTTTACAATATTGTGTTGGTTTCTGCTGCTGCTGCTGTTGCTGCTACGTCACTTCAGTCATGTCTGACTCTGTGCGACCCCACAGACGGCAGCCCAACAGGCTTCTCTGTCCCTGGGATTCTCCAGGCAAGAACACTGGAGTGGGGTGCCATTTCCTTCTCCAATGCATGNAGATATTTTAGATGGTCAAATCATACTTTTGAAGGAGCAACTCCAGTTACAAAATAACAATTAGAGATGTATGGTAGACTAGGAAAAAATAGTTATGAACAGCTTTGCAAAGACACTTTTTCAATATGAGGTCAATCAACAACCTGTGAATGACTCTTCCACCCTTTGACAGCACATTTGGTACAAGTCAAAGTGAAAAAAGTAGACACCATCTCTACAAATGGGCTCTATAATTTTAATATATTTATTGCAACAATACCTTTAGGGATTCGATCATTGTATTAACAAGGGGGAAATATAGAAAATCAACTTTATTGTTTTTTTTAAATCCCTTTGTATAGTAGAATAAATCCCAATTCCATGGCTGTCTGTTTAGAGAGCTCATTAGAAATAATATGGGGATTTGTAGCCTTAGACAAAGTGATCCTGGTTCCTATTAATCTTTCTAAGGTTAAAAGAGGGATATCTAGACTTTAACTTGTACGTTTTCTCTGAGGGAATTACCTTTTTAAGTTCTTAAAGATCATAGTTTCTTTTCATACTTTTAAACTCTAAAAAATATTTTTATATCCTTACTTAAAGGTTTGGCCTACTAATTCACAAAATCTTTAGAGACTTTTATATCTAAATTATTCCATCCCTAAACTGAAATGTATCCTTGTCTCAGAGTCATTCAAACTTTCATTTAACAGAATTTTATTTATCCATTAGATCTAATAGTTCTTAGAAGCTGGTAAATCTTTTATATGCTTCTAGAGAAAAAAATACAGCTATGTAATTATGTCAATATCTTATCTTTTTTTGTAAGCTATTTAAACAGCATATTACCTAATCTTTAGATTAATTGACATGAGAGACAAGGAAGCATTTAACTTCAATAAAGTTAATTTTTGATTCAAATGTATTTTTACTTTTCAAGGAGAGTGCATTTAACTACAAATGAATATTTGAATTATTATTGTTAAGGGGATAATGACATCCTCTATTGTTAAGTCTTCACTAAAGAATTACCAAATACTTCTTTCCCAAACCACCAAATTATATTTATTAACAGTAGTTAGTTATGATCAGGGTTATAGCCTTCCTTTATTGAATAGAAAAGTACAGTTCTTATCCAGAACCAGTGTGTCCTCAAACTGTAATTTATTCAGGGTTTCTTTAGCATGTCTGTAAAGGAAAAGCTGAGATCTCACGGTGGAGGGAGAGAGAAGAGGAGGAAAAAGGAAGAGGAGCAGGAAGAACAGGAAGGTGTCAGCTAAAGACAGCCACACTCATCTTCTCTAGNAACCAGTGTGTCCTCAAACCGTAATTTATTCAGGGTTTCTTTAGCATGTCTGTAAAGGAAAAGCTGAGATCTCACGGTGGAGGGAGAGAGAAGAGGAGGAAAAAGGAAGAGGAGCAGGAAGAACAGGAAGGTGTCAGCTAAAGACAGCCACACTCATCTTCTCTAGTATCCCAGCCACTCTGATTTGGTCCCCAGTCTTGAATACCATAGCTTAGCAAAACAAGAAGAGTTAACCCTTCCCACTTCTTAAGAAGTTTGGCAAACATCTGGATTATTTGAGCACCGCCACAGACTCTACATCTTCCCTACTCACACAAGGGATGTCCTTCCACTCTCTACTCTATATAGCACTCTAACCAAAGTCTTGGCAAACACTTTTTCCTCCTTCCAGAGCCCAGTGATGTTGTTACCATTAGAACACTGTTTTAGTGATCCTCACAAAGGTACCCTGAACAATGACACAGCCAGTCCATCCCTTCATCCGCTTCACTCTACTACTGATTGACTTCCTGGAAGCTTTCGCCGCTTTGGCCACCACCGTGATACCACAGTCTCCTTGTCTGACAATCCGTTTTAGGCTCCTTCACTATATTCTCCTCCCAGTTTCTGAAAGTATTATTATATTCACCAACATTCTACTTGCTAAACAAAATCCCCCCAAGTAGACAGTTCCCACAGATCTGTGCTCCCCTCTCTTTGCTTTCTCTTTAGTAAAATTCGTTCACTTTTATTTCTTTGATGGTTACCAACCCTTCCTTTCAGTTCTTAAGCTACAGACTTAATATCCATTTCTCGTCTGGATTTTTACACTTGTATTCTCGGAAATGCCTCAAACTGAACATGTCAAAACAAATAAATTTGTACACTTCCCTCTAAAACCTACTTCTTGTCTTATTCTGATTCTGCAACTTGCTTCAATATCCCCAACAGACTCAGATCAAACCCTCGAACCCCTCCCACTGTGGAAGCACCTACTTTCTACGCCTGGTGTATTTCCTCCTTTTCATTTGCTCTGCATTCCACTCTTCTAGCTCCTGACTTGATTATTTCTTACTTATAGTCATTGTTGTCAGAGTGACTTACTTTAATTTCTTCCTTCTTATAATTCCTTCTAACCTGCTGCCCAAACAACCTCTCTAAAGTACAGCTCCTTCAGTGATTCTCCACTGTCCACCTATTAGAGTCTAAATTCCATGTGATTTCTATCTGACACTTGCTTAATGCGGATTTACCTGTATTCACACCACTGGTCATTACACAACCTAGGCTTGAGCTTCAAGAGACATTCCTGGGATGTACTTGGACTTTCTGTCCCACAAATTTTCTCCTGCTCATGCTAAACCCTGTAACAGGAATGCTTTACCCATCTTTGATGCCACATTGAGGTATTTTCTTGCTTGTTTATCCTTCCTAACTGGCCCCATCACCACCACTCAGTTACTCCGCAGTACTTCAGCGTATTTGTTCATTTACAGTTTTTTTTTCTTTTCTTTTCTTTTTTAACATTTTGAAATTTTTTTCTGAATATTAATTTGTTCATTCTACTTCCAGAGCTGAAGGAACTAAAGATTTTGGTTTGTTTGCTTGCTTTTAAAATTGTTTTAGATCGCCATGTATTCTCCGTATGAAGCAAGCTTGAAAAAGATGAAAATGTGTATCGCAATTCCACTAGGTGCTAGGCATTGTATTCAATTCAGTGAGATATCCTGGCCCCACTGTTTGGACTTCCTAACCATTTTAAAAGTTGTGTTTCTTTCTTTTTGGCTGAGCCGGGTCTTCATTGCTGTGTGGGCATTTCTCTAGTCGTGGTGAGCGGGCGTGCCTCTCCAGTTGTGATGCGTGCACTTATTGCTGTGACTTCTCGTTGCAGAGCGCGGACTCTAGGGTACATTGGCTTCAGTAGCTACAGCATGAGGGCTCAGGAGTTGAAGCTCCCAGGCTCTGGAGCACAGGTTCAATAGTTGCGGCACATGGGCTTAGTTGCTCCGTGCCATGTGTGATCTTCCCTGATCAAGGATTAAACTCCTGCATTGGCAGGTGGATTCTCTACCACTGAGCCACCATACCATTTTAAGCCCTCATACTATTTTTAATATAATATTTTAATGATAATTATATTGAGGTTGATAGATTTTCCTCCAGAAGTCATTTTCTGGAAATAAGCTCCACTTAGCAATTTAATTTTTATTAATTGATGTAATAACAGCTCGGGTTACTTTTCATTTGTATTAATTTATTAAAATTACTTTTTATATCAGTTTCAATTTTTTTCCACTTAAAGTTTCTAACATTTGATTCTTATTCAATTTTCTGTCTGTATCAAATTTTAAAATACTATGGTTTTCTATTATACATTTGTTGACGTTTTCTCCTACCAAGTCTAACTTGTCTACGTCATATATAGCAATTGAAATGTTGTCTGGATTATGTGTTTCCTCTATTTTTCATCAATAACAAATATTAAAACTTGTAGTTTTAGCCATGTTAATTTAATTTTTGTTGATTATTGTTACTAATGATGTTTATTATGAGTTGGAAATAACTGATAGTTTTACTGATTCATTAGATAGGTCATGACAAAATAGTAATTAATTTGGTGAGAGAGAAAGGGGGAAAAGTAGAGAAGAATCTAGGGACATTGACAAACCAACTCACAGGGAGAGGCTATTTATTTAGAGAAAGGGAGATAGGCTAGACATTTCTGGTCACCTTGAACACCCATCTCTGTCTTCTTATCTCAGCAAGATAAGATTTCAACCTCACAGAGCAGAGCATGGTAATTATAACCATTTGATCCATTAGAGATCAGTGTGTCTACATGTGTTAGCATGCATGTGTGTGTGTAAAAGAAGGATAAACAGAAAGTCAAATAAGATACAAGACTCAGAAATACTTTAACATTTAGCACTTATACTATCAGAGTCAGTCAGTCAGTCACTTAAGTGTCTCAGTTGTGTCCGATTTNTAACCATTTGATCCATTAGAGATCAGTGTGTCTACATGTGTTAGCATGCATGTGTGTGTGTAAAAGAAGGATAAACAGAAAGTCAAATAAGATACAAGACTCAGAAATACTTTAACATTTAGCACTTATACTATCAGAGTCAGTCAGTCAGTCACTTAAGTGTCTCAGTTGTGTCCGATTTTTTGCGACCCCATGAACCACAGCACACCAGGCCTCCCTGTCCATCACCAACTCCCAGAGTTCACCCAAACCCATGTCCATTGAGTCGGTGATGCCATCCAACAATCTCATCCTCTGTTGTCCCCGTCTCCTCCTGCCCTCAATCTTTCCCACCATCAGGGTCTTTTCAAATGAGTCAGCTCTTCACATCAGCTGGCCAAAGTATTGCAGTTTCAGCTTCAACATCAGTCCTTCCAATGAACACCCAGAACTGATCTCCTTTAGAATGAACTGGTTGGATCTCCTTGCAGTCCAAGGGACTCTCAAGAGTCTTCTCCAACACCACAGTTCAAAAGCATCAATTCTTTGGTCCTCAGCTTTCTTTATGATTCAGTTCTCATGGCCGTACATGACCACTAGAAAAAATCACAGCCTTGACTAGACTGACCTTTGTTGGCAAGGTAATGTCTCTGCTTTTTTTTTGTTTTTTAATACAAATTTATTTATTTTAATTGGAGCTTACTTTACAATATTGTATTGGTTTTGCCATACATCAACATGAATCCGCCACAGGTATACGTGTTCCCTATCCTGAATCTCCTCCCTCCCCGTACCATCTCTCTGGGTCATCCCAGTGCACCAGCCCCAAGCATCCTATATCATTCATTGAACCTGGACTGGCTATTCATTTCATATATGATATTATACATGTTTTAATATGCTATCGAGTTTGGCCATAACTTTCCTTTCAAAGAGTAATCGTCTTTTAATTTCATGGCTGTAATCACCATCTGCTGTGATTTTGGAGCCCAAAAAAATAAAGTCAGCCACTGTTTCCCCATCTATTTGCCATGAAGTGATGGGACCAGATGCCACAATCTTAGTTTTCTGAATGTTGAGTTTTAAGCCAACTTTTTCACTATCCTCTTTCACTTTCATCAAGAGGCTCTTTAGTTCTTCTTTACTTTCTGTCATAAGGGTGGTGTCATCTGCATATCTGAGGTTATTGATATTTCTCCCAGCAATCTTGATTCCAGCTTGTGCTTCCTCCAGCCCAGTGTTTCTCATGATATACTCTGTATATAAGTTAAATAAGCAGGGTGATAATATACAGCCTTAATGTACTCCTTTTCCTATTTGGGACCAGTCTGTTGTTCCATGTCCAGTTCTAACTGTTGCTTCCCTGACCTGCATACAGGTTTCTCAAGAGGCAGGTCAGGTGGTCTGGTATTCCCATCTCTTTCAGAATTTTCCACAGTTTGTGGTGATCCACATAGTCAAAGGGTTTGGCATAGTCAATAAAGCAGAAATAGATGTTTTTCTGGAACTCTCTTGCTTTTCCAATGATCCAGCAGATGTTGGCAATTTGATCTCTGGTTCCTCTGCCTTCTCCAAAACCAGCTTGAACATCTGAAAGTTTACGGTTCGTGTACTGTTGAAGCCTGGCTTGGAGAATTTTGAACATTACTTTGCTAGTGTGTGAGATAAGTGCAATTGTGTGGTAGTTTGAGCATTCTTTGGCATTACCTTTCTTTGGTATTGGGATGAAAAATGACCTTTTCCAGTCCTGTGGCCACTGCTGAGTTTTCCAAATTTGCTGGCATATTGCATGCAGCACTTTCACAGCATCAGGATTTGAAATAGCTCAACTGGAATTCCATTACCTCCACTAGTTTTGTTGGTAGTGATGCTTCCTAAGGCCCACTTGAGTTCGCATTCCAGGATGTCTGGCTCTAGGTGAATGATCACACCATCGTGATTATCTGGTTCATGAAGATCTTTTTTGTTTAGTTCTTCTGTGTATTCTTGTTATCTCTTCTTAATATCTTCTGCTTCTGTTAGGTCCATACCATTTCTGTCCTTTATTGTGCCCATCTTTGCATGAAATGTCCCCTTGGTATCTCTACTTTTCTTGAAAAGATCTCTAGTCTTTCCCATTCTATTGTTTTCCTCTATTTCTTTGCACTGATCACTGTGAAAGGCTTTCTTACCTCTCCTTTGAATAAAGTAAGAGAAGCCCTCAGCAGAAAATAACATTTGAGCAAAGAATTCTTTTTAATTATAACTCATCAAAGAAAGTGAATTCTGAGATATGGTAAATAACTGCAAGAAAACAAAATTATATGGTAAATAACTGCAAGAAAACAAAATTACTTAGTTAGCTGGAAAAAGCTAAATTACTGAGTGTTTGTTATTTGGTGAGCATATACTTGGGCATGTGCTTATTAGTAACTCCAAACAGCAGCAGGTAACCAGAGCTAGTGAACAGCACTTATTTTTAGGGAAGATTACTCACCAAGAAAAAAGTTTACACATTGGTCCTTATTTATAAATTTGACATTTAACTCCTTCCTTTGATAAAACACACTTACTTTGAAGGGACCCAAGCAGATTTTTCTTTTTTTTTTTTGGTCTGTTTATCATTGAGAACCCCTTTCCGGAGTATTTAAAGATATAAAATTAGCACCTTCATCTCAAAGCCACCAAATTCAATAATGAGAACTACCACCTCAGAGTTTTCCTTTAAAGTCCTGTGGTTTTTCAAGTTTTCTCCCTATTAAAAATTTGTATGTGCTATGCTAAGTCACTCTGCTGCTGCTGCTAAGTCGCTTCAGTTGTCCCCGACTCTGTGTGACCCCATAGACGGAAGCCCGCCAGGCTCCCCTCTCCTTGGGATTCTCCAGGCAAGAACACTGGAGTGGGTTGCCATTTCCTTCTCCAAAGCGTGAAAGTAGAAGTGAAAGTGAAGTCGCTCAGTCATGTCCAACTCTTAGTGACCCCATAGACTGCAGCCCACCAGGCTCCTCTGTCCATGGGTTTCCCAGGCAAGAATACTGAAGTGGGTTACCATGCCTTCCTCCAGGGGATCTTCCCAACCCAGGGATTGTTTCCAGGCCTCCTGCAAAAAATTTATGTCTCTGTTTACAAATTTTTTTTTTAATATACTCCATTGCCAGAAAAATGTAATGAGCAGTACAGTGAGCGGAAGTGGACTGGCAGGCCAAGTGAACCAGTTAGCAAATACATTTCTAGAAATACATGCTGTGTTGGATGAGTTATTGATTTCATCTGTGAACAGTCTATGGTGACTTGCTTGTTTCATTTTTTAACGCTAACAGACTCATTTGTTAGAACCAGCATGACACATTTTAGAATTACATTTGAAAGTGACTTTTGAACACTTGTCTACCAGGTCTGTAAGTGTTTGGAACATTAACTGCAGAACACACGAACTATTAATGGATTTTCTCTCTCATAAAAGGAAGAGTCTATGGTACTGTTCTGTGACAAAACAGTACAGTTATTGTTATACTGACATCTCTGAAAATAGAGGAAAGAGATGGAAATGAGGCTTCCTACTCTTCAAATCAGTCTTGAGCTGTGCTATTTTTTTTTTTTCAATTGTCCTTGACTGTTTTTATTTACTGACATGCCCTGGCATGAAATGAATTAGAATTGCATATATTTATTACCCTGTTTTAGGAACTACTACGAATCAGTAATAAGATCAAGATGAGAAAGAGTTTTGTTTTCCTTTTTTTTTAAAAAAAAAAAAAATCTTTAAACATTTTTTCTACCTGATGTTTGGGGAAGCATGCTTTTGCGTATTGTTCTGGTGACTTGCCAATCTACTCTATAACTAAGCTATGTTGCTTCTGGTTATAGAACATAATGTAGTGAGTTTCAGCTTGTATGAAAGGAAAAGTCTATTCCTTGAGGACTCTATTCCCATTTCACCAGGTAAAAAATTACAGCCTTCCATCATGTGTACCTATGTCTGTGTGTATATATACATACACACTTAAAGGTATTCTGGTTTTTATTGATGGGATCTATTAATTATTCTAAAAAAGAGTCTATTTATTTTATCTGTTAAAATTATAGATATTCCCCACAACCCATGTTTGACTTCTTTGCAGTGTCTAAAGAAATTCTCGGAAGATTCCTGCTAACAGCCCAGATGTCTGAATTGATGCCATTTTCACAAGTTGTTAAATTTAAGTCGAGTTTAAAGTGTTTGTTAGAAGTACACCACCCATTAAGCATACTTGATGCCTAGAATATAAAAGCCAAGAAATGTATCTCTAGCCAGGCAGTACTTTTCTCTCTTTACAAACATTTTTGCTCCTTTTGCTCTTTTTTGGGATGGAGTATGCAATTGGCTCAAGAAATGTTATTTAAATTCACAATCTCAGTGAGCAGCATTGTTCCAAAACTGAAACAGTCTCTGAGGAGGCAAACTAAATATTGTGTGAAGAACTTATCTCTAGGGCAAATATTTCCCATTTTCAGCTTCTTACAACTTAGCCCTCTCCAAGGAAGTTTCCTAATACTTTCATTTATAATCCGAATGATATTTTTGACAGCATAGCTCCTCCTCTGACTTGCCACTTGCTCCTGCCTCCCCACACATGTGGTCATAATAGAGGCGTGAACAGACAGAAAGCTTTTCCTGAGTTGTAGACCTACTATATATGTATACAAAAGAAGGAAATGGCAACCCACTCCAGTATTCTTATCTAGAGAATCCCGTGGGCAGAGGAGATGGGTGGCTGCTGTACATAGGGTCACACAGAATTGGACACAACTGAAGTGACTTAACATGCATGCATACATTGGAGAAGGAAATGACAACCCACTCCAGTATTCTTGCCTGAAGAATCCCAGGGACAGAAGAGCCTGCTGGGCTGCCATCTATGGGGTCACACAGAATCAGATAGACTGAAGCAACTTAACAGCAGCATATATATATAAACTTGACTGCAATGCTGAGTAAGTAGAAAAACAGACTTCCCACTTAGTTACTTAGTATTCTCATATCTCATTAATTAAAAATTAATTGAAGGATAATTGCTTTACAGATTTTTGTGGTTTTCTGTCATAAATCATCAACAAGAATCAGCCATAGGTACACCCATGACCCCTCCCTCTTGGACCTCCCTCTCATCTCCCTCCCCATCCTACCCTTCAGCCTGTCTCAGAGCCCCTGTTTGAGTTCCCTGAGTCATACAGCAAATTCCCATTGGCTATCTGCTTTACATATGGCATTGTAAATTTCTATGTTACTCTCTCCATACATCTCCCCCTTCTCCCTTCTCTGCTCCCACCATATCCCATAGATCTGTTCTCTAAGTCTGTTTCTCCATTGCTGCCCTGGAAATAAATTCATCAGTGCCATCGCTTCAGATTCCATATATATGTGTCAATATACGATATTTATAATTCTCTTTCTGACTTACTTCACTCTGTATAATAGGTTCTAGTTTCATCCACCTCATTACAACAGATTCAAATATGTTCCTTTTCATGGCTGAGTAGTATTCCATTGTATATATGTACCACAGCCTCTTTATCCATTCATCTGTCAATGAACATCTAGGTTGCTTCCATGTTCTAGCAATTGTTAATATTGCTGCAGTGAACATTGAGGTGCAGGTGTCTTTTTCAGTTTTGATTTCCTCAGGGTATATGCCTGCGAGTGGGATTGCTGGGTCATATGGTGGTTTTATTCCTAGCTTTTTAAGGAGTCTCCATACCATCTTCCATAATGGCTGTATCAGTTTATATTCCCACCAGCAGTGCAAGAATATTCCCTTTTCTCCACACCTTTCTCCAGCATTTGTTGTTTGTAGACTCTGATGATGGCCATTCTGACTGGTATGAGGTGATATCTCATAGTGGTTTTCATCTGCTTTTCTCTAATAATGAGCAATGTTGAGCATCTTTTCATGTGATTATTAGCCATCTGTGTCTTTGGAGAAATGTCTCTTCAGGTCCTTTTCCCACTTGTTGATTGGGTTGTCTGCTTTTCTGGTATTGAGTTGTATAAGCTGCCTGTATATTTTGGAAATCAATCCTTTGTCAGTTGTTTCCTTTGCTATTATTTTCTCCCATTCTGAGGGTTGTCTTTTCACCTTGTTTCTAGTTTGCTTTGCTCTGCAAAAGCTTTTAAGTTTAATTAGGCCCCTCTTGTTTATATTTGCTTTTATTTCCATTATTCTAGAATGCGGGTCATAGACGATCTTGCTTTGATTTATGTCATCAAGTATTCTGCCTATGTTCTCCTCTATGAGTTTAATAGTTTCTGGTCTTACACTTAGGTCTTTAATCCATTTTGAGTTTATCCTTGTGCATGGTGTTAGGAAGGGTTATAATTTTATTCTTTTACATGCAGTTGTCCAGTTTTCTAGGCACCAATAAGTTGAAGAGGGTATCTTTGCCCCATTGAATATTCTTGCCTCCTTTCTCAAAAATAAGGTACCTATAGGTGCGTGGGTTTATTTCTGGGATATTTGTTCCATTGGTATATATTTCTGTTTTTGTGCCAGTAGCATACTGTCTTGATGACTGTAGCTTTGTAGTATAACTTGAAGTCAGGAAGGTTGATTCCTCCAGCTCCATTCTTCTTTCTAAAGACTGCTTTTGCTTTTCAGAGTCTTTTATGTTTCCATATGAATTGTGAAATTTTTGTTCTAGCTCCATGAAAAATACCATTGGTAATTTAATAGGGATTGCATTGAATCTGTAGATTGTGTTTGGTAGTATAGTGATTTTCACAATATTGATTCTTCCTACCCAGGAACATGGAATATTTCTCCATCTGTTTGTGTTGTCTTTGATTTCTTTCATCAGTGTCTTGTAGTTTTCCATATACAGGTGTTTTGTCTCCTTAGGTAGGTTTCTTTCTAGATGTTTTATTCTTTTTGTTGCAATGATAAATGGCATTGAGTCCTTAATTTCTATTTATGAGTTTTCATTGTTAGTATATAGAAGTGCAAGTGATTTCTGTGTATAGACCTTGTACCCTGTGACTTTGCTGAATTTGCTGATTAGCTATAGTAATTTTCTGATACTTTCTTTTGGGTTTTCTATGTATATTATCATGCCATCTGCAAACAGTGAAAGTTTTACTTCTTTGCTGATCTGGATTCCTTTTATTTCTTTTCTTATCTAATTGATATAGCTAGGACTTCCAAAACTATGTTGAATAATAGTTGTAAGAGTGGACACCTTGTTTTGTTCCTGATCTTAGAGGGAAAGCTTTTAGTTTTTCACCATTGAGAATTATGTTTGCTATGGGCTTTTCATATATGGCCTTTACTATGGTTGAGGTGGGTTCCTTGTATGCTCATTTTTTGAAATGTTTTTGATCATAAATGGATGCTGAATGTTGTCAAAGGATTTTTCTTCATCAAATGATCGTATTTTTTTATCTTTAAATTTGTTGATATAGTGTATCACATTGATTGATTTGCATATATTGAAGAGTCCTTGCATCCCTGGAATAAACCCAATTTGATCTTAGTGTATGAGCTTTTTAATGTGTTGTTGGATTTTATTTGCTAGAATTTGGTTGAGGATTTTTGCATCTATGTTCATCAGTGATATTGGCCTGTAATTTTTTTTTTTCATGTTGTCTTTTCCTGGTTTTGGAATCAGGGTGATTGTGGCCTTGTAGAATGAGTTTGGAAGTATTCCTTCTTCTGCAATTTTTTGGAAGAATTTCAGAAAAATAGTCATTAGCTCTTCTCTAAATATTTGATAGAATTCCCTTGTGAAGCCATCTGGCCCTGGGCCTTTGTTTTGGGGGAGATTTTTGATCACTGTTTCAGTTTCAGTCCTTGTAATTGGGTTGTTCATAATTTATATTTCTTTCTGGTTCAGCCTTGAGAGGCTAATCTTTTTTAAGTATCTGTCCATTTCCTCTAGGTTGTCAATCTTATTAGCATATAGTTGCTCTTAATATTCTCTTATGATCCTTTATATTTCTGGGTTGTCTGTTGTAATCTCTCCTTTTTCATTTCTAATTTTATAGATCTGATTTTTTTCCCTTTTTTTCTTGAGTCTGGCTAGTGGTTTTTCAATTTTGTTTATCTTCTCAAAGAACCAGCTTTTAGTCTTTGCTATTGTTTCCTTCATTTTTTTTTCTTATTTATTTCCACTCTGATTTTTATGATCTACTTCCTTCTGCTGACTTTGGGGTTTTTAATTCTTCTTTTCCAGCTGCTTTAGATGTAGTATTAGGCTATCTATTTAATTTTTTTCTTGTTTGTTGAGGTATGATTGTATTGCTCTAAACCTCCCTCTTAGAACTGCTTTTGCTGAATTCCATAGATTTTGGGTTCTCGTGTTTTCATTGTCATTTGTTTGTAGGGATCTTTTGATTTCTTTTCTTATGTTTCAGTAAACTCTTTGTTATTTAGTAATGTATTATTTAATCTCCATAGTTGGTGTTTGTTGCTGTTTTTTTCTTGTAGTTGATATCTATTCTCATAGCATTTTGATCAGAGAAGATACTTGATACAATTTCAATTTTCTTAAATTTATTGAGGCTTGAATTGTGGCCCAAGCCACAATTTGTGGCCCAAGATGTGGTCTCTCCTGGAGAATGTTCCATGTGCACTTGAGAAGAAATTGTATTCTCCTGCATTTGGATGGAAAGTCCTGAAGATATCAATTAGATCCGTTTGCTCTAATGTTTCATTTAAGTTTCCTATTTCCTTATGGATTCTCTGTTTTGATGATCTGTCCACTGGTGAAAGTGGGGTGTTAAAGTCCTCTACAGTTGTTGTGTTGCTATTGATTTCTTCTCTTAATGCCTGTTAATATTTGCCTTATGTATTAAGGTGCTCCTATGTTGGGTACATAGACATTTACAATTGTTATGTCTCCTTCTTGGATTGATCCCTTGATCATTATGTAGTGTCCTTCTTTGTCTCTTATAATATTATTTATTTTAAAGTCTATTTTGTCTGAAATAAGGATTACCATTCCAGCTTTCTTTTGGTTTCCATTCACGTGGATTATCTTTTTCCTTCATTTTACTTTCAATCTGCATGTGTCTCTAGATCTGAAGTGGGTCTCCTATAGGCAGCATATATATGGACCCTGTTTTTGTATCCATTCAGTCAGTCTGTATCTGTTGGTTGGTGCATTTAATCTGTTTACATTTAAAGTAATTATTGATGCATATGTTCCTATTGGCATTTTCTTGATTGTTTTGGGTTTGTTTTGTAGATCTTTCCTTTCTCTTGTATTTACTGGCTATGAGAGTCCCTTAGTATTTGTTGCAAGACTGGTTTGGTGGTGCTGAATTCTCTTAACTTCTGCTTATCTGTAAAGCTTTTGATTTCTCCATCAATTTTGAATGAGGTCTTTGCCAGATATAGTAATCGTAGTTGTAGGCTTTTCTCTTTCAGTACTTTAAATATATCCTGTCATTCCCTTCTGGCCTATAGAGTTTCTGCTGAAAGACCTGCTGTTAATCATATGGGTTTTCCCTTGTATGTTACTTCTTGCTTTTCCCTTGATGATTTTAATGTTCTTTCTTTGTGCTTAGTCTCTGTTAGCTTGATTAATATGTGTCTTGATATGTTTCTCCTTGGGCTTAACCTGTAAGGGACTCTCTCCACCTCTTGGACTTAATTGACTATTTCCTTTCCCATGTTGGGGAAATTTTCAACCATAATTTCTTCAAAAATTTTCTCAATGCCTTTCTTTTCTTCTTCTTTTTCTGGGACCCCTATAACTCAAATGTTGATGCATTTAATATTGTCCCAAAGGTCTCTGAGGCTATCTTCAGTTCTCTTCATTCCATCCTTTTATTCTGCTCTTCAGTAGTTGTTTCCACCATTCTATCCTCCAGCTCAGTCATGAGGGACTGAATTGATCCTCCAGCTCACTTATCCATTCCTCTGCCTCAGTTATTCTGCTATTGGTTCCTTCTAGAGTATTTTTAATTTCAGTAATTGTGTTATTCATCTCTGTTTGCTTAGTCTCTATTTCTTCTATGTCCTTGATGATTGTATTAACTGTGTTAAATGCTTCTTTCATCTTCTCCATTCTATTTTCAAGTCTTCAGAGCATCTTTACTATCATTATTCTGAATTCTCTTTCAGGAAGAGTATTTATTTCCTCTTCATTCATTTGGTTTTTTGAGTTTCTACCTTGCTCTTTCATTTGTGCTGTATTTCTGTCTTTTCATCTTTTTTTTTTCCTAACTTGCTCCACTTGAAGTCTCCTTTCCCCAGGCTTTAGGGTTGTATTACTTCTTCCTTTTGAGTTTTTCCCTTGGAGGGAAATGTTGGTTGGGTGGTTTGTGCTGCTTTCTTATTAGGGGTGACTTGTGCCTGTGTTCTAGTGGGAGGAGCTCAAGTAGGTAATTAAAGAAATACTGGGACATATATACACACCCTTCCACACATACAGTTATAACCAGTGTGTTCTAAAGAAAAGAGTACAAGAGACTGACTTGGTGAGCAAGGGAAACCAGAGGTGATATCAACCAATTGAAAGCACAGTTAGCTAGTGCTTAGTCTGGAAATCTGAGCATGAGCAGAGGGTTGGCTGGGGAATATAGCATAGAGAGCTCAATAGTTTAAATTATTTGGTGAAAGAAGGAAAAGTGAAGGGAAAAGAGGAGAATAAAAAGAGAGAGAAAAGAAAGAGGAGAAGGGAGGGAAAAGAGAAAAGGAGGGGTGGAGATGAGGATTAAAAAGAGAGAGAGAAAAATAGAAAAGCAAAGATGAATATACATATTTTGAAAAGATTTATGTATATTCAGGAATAGCTACAGCCAGTAAAGAACTGAATATATTAAAAACAAAATCCAAAATACTCATCAAGAACAAAGGGAAAAAAAGTGAAAAAGAGAAAAAATAGAAAAAAAAATCTTAAAATGAATTTTTTTTTCTTTCTTTTTTTGAAAAACAAAAAAACAAGAAGAAAACTCCACAGCACCACAAATGGCTGATATGGAGGTGGAAATATATAGGGGGGGATAAACCGTGTGATTTATAAAAAAAAAAAAGAAGAAGAAGAAAAAAAAACCTAAAATGATTTTTTTTAACAAGGAAGACTCCACAACACCCTTAAAGGCTAATGGGGTGGTGGAAATATGTTGGGGAATAAACAGTGTGATTTGTAAGAAGAAAGACTCTTAAATGATTTTTTTTTTCACTTTTATGACAAGAAAAGCAAAGAGGAAAACTCCACAGCACCACTAAAGGTTAGTGTGAAGGTGGAGATATGTCGGGGGAATACACAGTGTGATTTATAAAAGAAAAAATGAAAATAAAGAAAAAAGTTTAAAAAAAGGTTCTCAAGGTTGTAGCTCTTGGTTGTGGAGCCTGCCCCAGTGGGTGGGGTTGGTTAGTGTCTTGTGATATTTTCCTGGTTGGGGGGGCTTGTGCCTGTGTTCTGGTTGATGGAGCTGGATCTTCTCTCTCTGAAGGACAGTGCAGTGTCCAGTAGTAGGTTTGGGAGTGTCTACAGGTTCAGTATGCCTTTGGGCAGTCGATCTAGCTTTTGTAGTTTTGCTGCTGCTGCTGCTGCTGCTGCTGCTAAGTCACTTCAAACATGTCCGACTGTGTGACTCCATAGACGGCAGCCCACCAGGCTCCCCCGTCCCTGGGATTCTCCAGGCAGCAACACTGGAGTGGTTTGCCATTTCCTTCTCCAATGCATGAAAGTGAAAAGTGAAAGGGAAGTCTCTCAGTCGTGTCTGACTCTTCATGACCCCAGGGACTGCAGCCCACCAGGCTCCTCCGTCCATGGGACTCTCCAGGCAAGAGTACTGGAGTGGGGTGCCATCACCTTTGTAGTGTTGCTGCTGCTGCTGCTAAGTGTTAGGCGCATCTATTTCTGCAGCTGCTTCAAAGTGGCCCTCTTAGCATATCTGCAGTGCCGCCAGCCCCATACTTGTCCCTGGGATCATTGCTGATGCTTCTGTTCCCCTGTCCCGCCCTGCGCTGCTGGCCGAAACTTGCTAGGTAGAGGCTTGTGTGGATCCTTCTGCCCCGCAAAAACTTGTGTGGCCTGTCCCCAGCCCCCTAAGCTCACCCTCTTTGTTGCGGGGCTTGTGTGCACTTGTTTTGGCTCCCCAGGCCTATCCTTTGCTTCACAGAGCTTGTGTGCGCTTCTCTTGGCTTCCCGGATATGCACTCTGCATTGCCCTTTACACTGGCTGTGTTTGTCTGTGGTGTCACACTCGGCTCCCTGGGCCCACCCTCTGTGCTGCAAGGGTTGTGTGCACTGGCTGGGTTTGTATGCCATGCCACTCTGTGGTTCCCCGAGCCCACCGTCTGTTTGGGTCCATGGTCCAGGAGCTGTTAATGGGCTGAGAAGTGCAGCTTTCTCTGTTTATGGCCCTCCAAATCCCTGCTTTGCCTGGTTTTCCAAGACTTCACAGCTCCTCTTTGGGCCCGCCTGTGAGGAGTTTCCCTTTGTATGGGAACCCCTCCTGTATCAGGGCTCATTCCCTCCCTTGGGGCACAAACTCCTGCCCAGAAGTTCCCTGTCCTTTGCCCAGAAGTTCCCTGTCCTTTGCCCAGAAGTTCTCCGTCTTTTCCCTTTTGGTGTCTCCCTCCTCCTGTTCCCTCATTTCAGGGAGCTTAATCTGTCCCCCTAGAGCCCTGGGGTCTTTGGCTGTTGCTTAGAGGTTGCTTTGTAGGAGTTGTTTCGTATCTTGATGAGTTTTTGATGTATTTGTGGGGAGGCTGGAGATCTCCCTGTCTTACTCCTCTGCCATCTTCTTCCATCCCTCCCGTTAATTTTTGAGCCTTTGGGTCCTCAGGATTGCATCAAGAGTTTTAACACTCTGACTTTTGTGTGTGATTATATTCCTAGGATTAGGTATATTTCAAGAGGTCCTCTTAGTAAGACCTTATATTTGTATAGCTGCATAAGAGTTCACCAAAGAACTGGCATAGGTGTCCCTAACATGTTTACCCTGGAACTCGGAAAGGATTCCGCCCCCATTCAACAATTGATGGTGCTGAGTATTGGGCTTCCCAGGTGTTGCTGGTAGTAAAGAACCCACCTGCCAGTGCAGGAGAGTAAAGAGATGCAGGTTCAATCCCTGAGTCGGGAAGACTGCCTGGAGAAGGGAATGACAACCCACTCCAGTATTCTTGCCTGGAGAATCCCTATGGACAGAGGAGCCCGGTGGGCTACAGTCCATAGCGTCACAAAGAGTCAGACACGACTGAAGCGACTTAGCACACACACACGAGTGAAAGAGAAGCCACCACTCTGCCTGCAACTGAGCACGCCTGCTACACAATGTTATCTAGTTGTTACAGGCATTAAAACATCTGTGAGAGAAGAATCTACTTAAAATATGTTATTCTAAATAATATCCAAATGCCTCTAAGTCCTACAGTCTATGGGAGAGAGACAGGTGATATATAGTTGGATTTTTTTTTTTTTTTTTTTTTTTTTTTAAATTTAGTGAGGTTTTGGTTATAAGAAATTCTATCCTGTTTTCAGGAGACAGAGGAGGACACAGACTTGGGCTGCGAAATAGCCGCATTTTGCCTTTCCTGTTGCCCTTCCTCCATCCCGCTCCATCTTGCCCTGTGTCCTCCAGGTGATAAGCTGTGAATCCCTTCTTCCTAGCTCCCTGGTCTCCCATGTTAGGCTCAGCTTCTCCAAACTTCACTGTTCATCAGCTGACTCTTTGGGCAGAACAGTTTAGTGTATGGTGAGGTGTTACAGAAGAGCAGTGAAAATATCCCAACAGTATTGCCAACTTTCTGACCTCCAGAAGACTTCAGGCTTTTGGTTTTTGTTTTTATCTTTAAACCTCCACATCCTGAATCACATTTACAGGACCACAGAGGAAGCTGGAATATCTGTGGGATTGAATGAAGTATGTCACAAAGATTGATGGTAACATTGCTTCTTTTTTATTGCTTCATTGATTTTAAATCAAGTTGAGTACTGACCAGATAGTGATGTATGTGTCTGGCTTTAGAGGAAGCAGGATGAGTGGACCAAGGAGGTAAAGAGAGAGAATGAGTAGAATGAGACGCCGAGGTGAAATGACGGACAAAGTGAGGTTGATCAATATACCAGTGAACTAATCTCAGCTTTTCTTACAACCGTTCATTCCACCATTTATATCCACTCCTGTCTGTGTGACTCTCCCAGAACTCCTACGATATTTACTGGGGCTCATGACCCAAAATTTGAAGACCTATTCAGTAGTAAAGGCAGCATATCTTGAGAGATGGTGCCCAGTCGTTCAGTTGTGTCTGACTCTGCAATCCCATGAACTGTAGCCTGCCAGGCTCCTCTGTCCATGGGAATTTTCCAGGCAAGAATACTGGAGTGGGTTGCCATTTTCTACTCCAGGGATCCTGAGTGATTACCAGATTCCAGTTATTATACCACGGTGGGTGGGTGGGGCTTCCCTGGTGGCTCAGCTGGTAAAGAATCTGCCTGCAATATGGGAGACCTGGGTTTGAGCTCTGAGTTGGGAAGATCCCCTGGAGAAGGGAAAGGCTACCCACTCCAGGATTCTGGCCTGGAGAATGCCATGGACTGTATAGTCCATGGGGTTGCAAAGAGTCGGACACAACTGAGTGACTTACACATACCCCACTCTTTAAATATATGGTCACATTTAATCCTCCCCACAGATTTTAGCCTAATTTGACATAAAGGGAATTGAGACAAAAAGAGGATTAAGAACATTCTAAGCACCACAGGTCCTAAAATAAGGAGAAGAGAAAGAAAGCCAGGCAAGTTGGACTCCAGGGGTGAAGTTGCCAACCATGTTCTGTGAAAATCTTTGGGTTTCACTGAAATGAGGGTTCCATTACCCTCAAAGCTGTCCATGCTTCGACTGGCTATTCTGTTTTACAAGAATTTTCTAAGACTATTAGTTTTTTATTTTTTTTAATGTATTAGCCTTGAAAATATTTCTTCCAATGAAATTATTTCATGTATGTTGTAGTAAAAACAATGTATATTTCCATTTATTTTCATCATAAGACATAACTTAGGATAAACTAAATGCAAGTGTCTTCATACTAAAATGAAATTACATGAAAATAATACAGCTAGAGAAGTTGCTCTCATTTCATTTTCAGGGAGCAAAAAATTTCATTATTCTAAATGATGTAGTCCTGAGATTGGGCACAAAAATAAAGGAATCCCAAGGCATGTTGTAAAGAGCTGACTCATTGGTTAACGACCCTGATGCTGTGAAAGATTGAAGGCTAAAGGAAAAGGGGGTGGCAGAGGATGAGATGGTTAGATAGCATCACCAACTCAACAGACATAAATTTAAACAAACTCCAGGAGATAGTGGAGGATAGAGGAGCCTGAAGTGCTGCAGTCAAGTGTCTAGGATCTTTTACTTAGCCATCAAGTCATTGGTAAATGACTGTTGTATAAATGAGTAAAAGGCACTTACCTGAAGCTTCATCTAATAAAAGGTAACATGCCTTGGTTGTGGCAGTTGTTCAGTCACCGAGTTATGTCCAATTCTTTGTGACCCCATGGACTACAGCACACCAGGCTTCCCTGCCCTTCACTATCCCCTGGAGTTTGCTCAAACTCATGTCCGTTGAGTCAAATGATGCCATCCACCCATCTCATCTTTAGTCACCCCCCCTTTCCTCCTGTCAATCTACTCCAGCATTAGGGTCTTTTCCAACGAGTTGGCTCTTTGCATCAGGTGACCGCAGTATTGGAGCCTTACAATATACAAGCATTTTCAAAAGTGCTGTGGATGATCTCATGAGATAATTTACATATATAATTCTGTCCAAGGTTAAAATATAACTATGCAAAGTTATTTTCATGTTGAGCAATTATAATAAAGTCAGAGTGTTCTTTAAGAAAATTTCCTAATTCCATGCTTCCTTTTAAATCTAGTTTGCATTATTATTATGGAAATTGAAACATTCCCAGTGTTTTCTTTTGTTTATGTCATAGTGCATGGTATACATTTCCTGCTAAAAATCTATAGTCTATTTTCCTCCTTTCAAAGGCAAATATATTTTAATACAAAACTAGACTTTAAATAATAATAGTTTTATGCTACAGTGTGAGCATATAAATATACAAGAAAGAATATTGATCAAAAACTAATGAATACCATTCCCATGGCAGTAAAATGTCAGGAAACTGGTATTGTTGATAAATGCTTATGAGAATGGTGTTCTCATTTTTTTTCTGCAGCCAATAAAAAGATGAGGTTTCTTTAGAGAGAAATACAGTTTTCCCCAAGAACTCAAAGACTGCATTATTTTGCTGCTTATTTGTCAAACAAGAAATGAAGATTTCAGAGTAGCCATAAAATGAGTGAAAGATGAAAACTAAGAAAAACCACAGAAAAAAGGCTTGTGACAATAGGACTTAATCAAGTGTCTAGGGACCTGGGAGTGCTCTGGGCCTAATTGTGGTCAACAGGGNCAATACTTTGGTCACCTCATGCGAAGAGTTGACTCATTGGAAAAGACCCTGATGCTGGGAGGGATTGAAGGCAGGAGGAGAATGGGATGACAGAGGATGAGATGGCTGGATGGCATCACCGACTCAAGGCACATGAATTTGGGTGAACACCGGGAGTTGGTGATGGACAGGGAAGCCTGGCGTGCTGCGATTCATGGGGTCACAAACAGTCAGACATGACTGAGGACTGTACTGAACTGAACTGAAGGCTCAAAGGCTCTCAAAGTGTTTGCATGGGAAGTTGCTTCAGTTGTGCCTGACTCTTTGTGACCCCATAGACTGTAGGCTCCTCTTTCCATGGAATATTCCAGGCAAGAATACTGGAGTGGGTTGCCATGTCCTTCTCCAGGGCTCAGACTGTTTAATTAAACATGAAAGTGAATGTTTAATTTTAAGCAAAATTGAAAATATTCCTGATGAAGGTTGAGACACAGATATCTAAAGGAAGATGTACTTGCATCAAAGTCTTTAATGACTTAGATTTTTAATAAATATGAGGAAATATAAAGGAAAAATGAATAATAACAAATGGCCGGAAAAATGTAAAACACATTGGTTTTTATAAGATGGGTTAATTTTTGTAAGTGTGGTTTTTCATCCTTTGTTTTTTTTTCTGTCTAAAAATTCTTTCCATGGAGATTTACACAGCTTTTAAACTTGTAAATTAACAATAAATATGATTTTAAGATAGAAATATAAGATCATCACTAAATACAAAGAGTGACACAAACATAGAAGAATACAAGGAAGGCTGAGCTCCAAAATGAACTTCTTTAGAGAAGGAAGGGAGGGGGAAAGAGAGGTGGAGGAAGATGTTATTCATGGAAACAGCAAGAAATAAAATTAATAAGGAAGAAAATTAAAGCCAAGTAACTACAGGATTGAAGGAGGCTGTTTGTTGTTAGGACCTCAACACGAATTGTGTCTCTCTTTCCCTCGTGGCTCAGCTGGTAAAAAATCTGCTGCAATGTGGGAGACCTGGGTTCGATCCCTGAGTTAGGAAGATCCCCTAGAGAAGGGAAAGGCTTCCCACTCCAGTATTCTGGCCTAGAGAATTCCATGGACTGTATAGTCCATGGGGTCTCAAAGAGTTGGACATGACTGAGCAACTTTCATCATAATCTTTTCAATAAAGGAGATTGATCTTTACAGCAGAAAGAATAAATATTGAAACGAAGGTCTGGTCTGAGAGAAGAGACTCTTTCAAGTAAGATGTCTTCCCAGACAGGGTAATATTGATCAGAAGGCAATCTATTGTATTTGAGCAGAAAAATGAATCAGATTTAGTTAATAGAATATAAGCATGTAAATTTAGAGGTGCCATTGAAGGAAACAGATAAGATAAGTAGATCAGTCTGCATTGATAAGAATGAGATTCAATTGACTGAGCTAATCTGATTGAGTTTATGTTTCTAAGACTGTCACAGTTGCCTTGGCAATGCGGCTTTTACTCATGCAGAGAGGAGGAAAGCAATGAACAATAATGTGGGCTTCAGCAATGCATGTCCTAGTTAATTCTGTTATCTCAGAACATCAGAAAAAGTATTTGGGAGAGGTTTGTGTTGTGGACAAATGATGAGTTTGGGAATAAATTACAATGGATTCTAAATAAAGGAGATTTCAGTGAGCCTACACTTTCTGAAACATTGCAAGAGCCCTAAATCAGGCCTGTCTATCGCAGGCATGGTCATGGACCTAGTGAACCAGGTCTTTAGGCATCTCTCTTGTTTCTACTGGTCCTCCTTGGTGTGCCATGTTGTATGGGAAATATCTTCAAGTCTTGGAGGGGTAGAGATTTTTTTTTTCTTTAATATAGGTCCTTTTCTTTTTATTTATTTATTTTTTCAGGTTGCAATGGGTCTTCATTGCTGTGCGGGCATTCTCTAGTTGCAGAGAGGGGGGCTACTCTTGAGTTGCGGTGCACAGGCTTCTCATTGCAGTGGCTTCTCTTGTGGAGCACGGGTTCTAGGGAAGCAGGCTTCAGTAGCTGCAACACAAGGGCTCCTCAGCTGGGGCTTTCCAGCCCTAGACCATGCAGGCTTCAGCAGTTATAGCACACAGGCTTAATTACTCCATGACAGTGGAGTGGAATTAAGTGGAATCTTTCTGGACCAGGGTTCAAAGCTGTGTCCCCTGCACTGGCCTGCAGATTCTTTAGCCACTGTGCCTCCAGGAAGGTCCAAGATCTTTTTTTTTTTTTTTAACTAATTTTTAATAGAGTACAATTGATTTACAATGTTGTGTTAGTTTCTGCTGTAAGGCAGAGTGATTCAGTTATATGTATACATATATCCACTCTTGTTGAGATTCTTCTCCTACATAGGTCATCACAGAGTATAGTACTGACCTACCATGCTGCACAGTGGGTCCTTATTAGTTATCTATTTTATATATAATAGTGTATACATGCCAATCTCAGTCTCCCAATTTATCCCTCTTCCTGTTTTTTCCTCTTGGTAACCTTAAGTTTGTTTTTTATACCTGTGATTCTTTTTTGTAAATAGGTCCATTTTTCATTTGTATCATTTTTTTAGATTTTAAAAAAAAAGGGTAGCATTCATTTTACTGACAGCTTTGTATAACAAACTTGAGATCCTGGCCAGTGGGGCAACTTGTTACCTTCATTTCTTTTCCTGTGTTCACTGCCACAAAGGAAATTCAAAACCACCTAGAAAGGTTCGGAAAAGGAGTTGTCATGGAGTGCTTAAAAGTGAGATCATGGCAATACTGTCAGTTATTTTTGAAACATCTTGGCAAATAAGAGAAGCACTTGGCGGCTGCACATGAGCACATTTCAGCCCCGTTTTACACACGGGACAAAAAAAGGATTAGACAACCTGAAGCTTCACCAATGACAACTATTAAAAATCTGGAATGGAATATAAAAACAAAGGTGAATTGGAATAATGTGGAAAAGAAAGTATAGTGATAAACAGTTTGCATCATAACTCCTTTCTTTNACATTTCAGCCCCGTTTTACACACGGGACAAAAAAAGGATTAGACAACCTGAAGCTTCACCAATGACAACTATTAAAAATCTGGAATGGAATATAAAAACAAAGGTGAATTGGAATAATGGGGAAAAGAAAGTATAGTGATAAACAGTTTGCATCATAACTCCTTTCTTTTTACAATCCAGAAGATAAAGTATGGTAAATGGGTATCTGTACTTCAGCATAGTTTTGCTAAGTTTTCTCATTATTTTCTTGTATACAAGCTAGATTAGTATAGCTGTGTCGGGGACCATTTAGAAACATCAGATAATTGTATTCATTAAGTTTTGAACTTTGGAGTAATGTCAAATAGAATAGAGATTTCTAGATGAGAATTCCAGCTTGCTGTTCTCAGCCTTATATCCTTACATTTTGATAAAGGTGTAGAGTAGGTTTGAGACTTCCCTGGTGGCTCAGTGGTAAAGAAGCCGTTTGCAGTGCAGAAGACACAGGTTCGATCCCTTATCAGGGAAGATAGATCCCCTGGAGAACAAAATGGCAACCCACTCCAGTATTCTTGCCTGGAGAATCCTATGGACAGGGGAGCCTGGCAGGCTATAGTTTATAGGGTCACAAGAGCTGGATACAACTTAGCAACTAAACTGCCTCATCAGTTCAAGAATGGCATAAAGTTAGGAAGGACAGTAGATACATTAGAAGATCAAGATCTGAAAATACCATTAAGATTTGCACAATTAGGTTAAATCCAATAAGAGGAATTTTACACAAGAGAACAAAAAGCACTCAAAAAAATGTATCAAATTAAATAGATGAAGAAGACACTATTTAGCATCAGCACGAGTGAGGAATAACAGAATAATTTTAGTTAAGAGTAAGAATTACACTCATTAAGGGGCTATTTTTAATGAGATATAACTTTAGAAACCTTAAGAGAATCATAGCATTTAAGATACACTCTCTTCATTTACCTAAGGAAATACTCTTTCTATTTTAATATTGAAATATAGTTGCTGTACAATATTATATAAATTATGAGGATATACACAATATAGTTATTCACAATTTTTTAAAGGATATACTCCATTTTAGCTTATTTTATACCTAATAGTTTCTACATTTTAGTACCCCTCTACCCTCCCCTCTCTCCACTGATAACCACTAGTTTGTTTAGAGAAACATTCCTGAAAATAGACAGATGGAGTGTGTCCAAAGGAAAACCACCAACTGGAAAAAGGTTAAAGAACCATAAGAAACAAAAATGTGCTTGAATTTAGATTGTCTGTTTTGAAAGAGACTAAGGAAGACATACTGTTCATACTGTTCATGGGGTTCTCAAGGCAAGAATACTGAAGTGGTTTGCCATTTCCTTTTCCAGTAGAAGTCTGTCTAGTCAAAGCTAGTCTTGTATGGATATGAGAGTTGAACTATAAAGAAGGCTGAGTGCCAAAGAATTGATGCTTTTAAATTGTGGTGTTGGAGAAGACTCTTTAGAGTCCCTTGGACTGCCAGGAGATCCAACCTGTCAATCCTAAAAAAAAAAAAGAAAAAAAATCAGTCCTGAATATTCATTGGAAGGACTGTTGCTGAAGCTGAAACTCCAATACTTTGGCCGCATGATGTGAAAAACTGACTCATTTGAAAAGACCCTGATGCTTGGAAAGACTGAAGGCAGGAGGAGAAGATGACGACAGAGGATGAGATGGTTGGATGGCACCACTGACTCAATGAACATGAATTTGAGTAAACTCTGGGAGTTGGTGATGGACAAGGAAACCTGACGTGCTGCAGTCCATGGAGTTGCAAAGAGTTGGACACAACTGAATAACTAAACTGACTGAAGGAAGACATCCAGATCCTCTCCAAATGTTCAAAGAATGATCATACAGAGCAAGAATTAGACTTCTCTCTTTTTGGCCATAAATGATATCTGAGATCTGTAGGTAGAAGCAGTATAGTAGTAAATTTCATCCAATATAAGGAAAATCATTGCGACAGAGAGGTCGAAAACAGATCGTTGCTTAGAGACAGAAAGTTCTTTTCAAGCACAGAAAATAATTTGGCAAAGATGTTACAGAGAGGATTTAATTCTTCAATGGATAATTGTCAAATCTGGCTCATTTATGGAATTGTTGTGGGATATATTTTAAATAATAGATTCTTGGTTTCTGCCCTTACATCCAGTATCAGAGTTTCCAGGGGTGGAGAAGCTTGTATTTTTTCAAAAAGCATCCTAGCTGACTCAAAAGATCATCCCAGTTTGACAAGCACTAGGTCTTGCTAGGGTCTCTTCCCAGTCACATTTTACCTCAAGGCAATCAGATTAGTTGGCTGCCAATGAAGTCTGTGGTTAAAACCAAGTGTGTATACTTATCATTCTTATTCTAGGATATGGAAACCCCTATATGAAAGAGGTAACACCTGCCAAAATCACATGGTTAACGTGTCCAACTCTTTGTGACCCCATGAACTACACAGTCCATGGAATACTCCAGGCCAAAATACTAGAATACTGGAGTGGGTAGGCTTTTCCTTTTCCAGGGGATCTTCCCAACCCAGATATCAAACCCAGTTCTCCCGCATTGCAGGCAGAGTCTTTACCAGCTGAACCACCAGGGAAGCCCAAAAGTATGACGGTAGACTCTGACTTGGAAAATCTGACTTGAGAACATGTCTTACGAGCCACTTTTTAATATGCTGCCTCCTTAATAGGAATGTCTGTACAGGTGATATAAATAAAGCAAACTGAACCAGAGCAGCTTTTTAAAAAGCATCTCTGAAGAGATGATTAAATGCAATTCACTATTTTATATTACACATAAAATTTACACATTTTATATATGATGTCACCTATACATATATTACATACATACATGTATATAAGATTTGAGTGATTAAGCCAATAATATAACTGGCATTTTTAAAAATGCTACTTTCAACTCATTAAACAGTTTTTTTAGACTTTTTTCATGTTTATGTTACTTCCCAGCCTCTAGAGGGGTGTGCATCCCTTTAATTCTTATTCTCCTGCTCTGTGACATTTTTATTCTAAGTAAGCAGAAATGAAAACCAAAAGGCCCTGGAGGACAGGAGGCTTCAGAAGCGATTTTGAAAGGTTACTGGCCCACAGAACTGGAGGATTTCACATAAGCACTATCAGTGCTGCTGATCTGAAGGCGCTGCAGAACCTGGATGAGCTGGATGGCCAACAAGTATAAACTTATTCAAGATTTAAGACCACAGGGTCAAATAAATTATTCTGAGGCTTTATCAATAACAGAAATCACTGTAAATAGATAGCTATTTAATCCTCCTCCTTTCTCCTCTGCTAATCTTACCAGGCTAGAGGTTGTGGCCTCATCTAAATGCCAGCCAGCTAGAAAAGGGTTGCCCATCTATGCCAGATGCTACCATATATATAGTCTCTAAGCTCAAAGGCACAAGCAAGTTAAACAAAGCAGCCTTATGTGCCAACATTTAGAATCACAGATTTACCTGAATGTTCTTTTGTTTCGTGTTTTTCTACTCAAAGCCTTGAGTATCCTAATGAACAAGTGAAAGATTTTCACAGCTGAAATCGCTTTACTGATTCTTTCCTCTGAGGCTAAAAAGTGAAGTCAGTCAGTTGTGTCCAACTCTTTGCTACCCCACAGACTGTAGCCCCACAGGCTCCTCTGTCCATGGGATTTTTCCAGGCAAGAATACTGGAATGGGTTGCCATTTCCTTCTCCAGGGGATCTTCCTGACCCAGGGATCNGGAAAAGGAGGACGTCAAGGCTGTATATTGTCACCCTGCTTATTTAACTTATATGCAGAGTCCATCATGAGAAATGCTGGGCTGGAGGAAGCACAAGCTGGAATCAAGATTGCTGGGAGAAATATCAATAACCTCAGAGATGCAGATGACACCATCCTTACGGCAGAAACTGCAGAAGAACTAAAGAGCCTATTGATTAAAGTGAAAGAGACTGTAAAAGTTGACTTAAAACTAAACATTTAGAAAACTAAGATCATGGCATCTGGTCCCATCACTTTATGGCAAATAGATGGGGAAACAGTGGCTGATTTTATTTTTCTGGGCTCCAGCATCACTGCAGATGGTGACTGCAGCCATGAAATTAAAAGACTCTTACTCCTTGGAAGGAAAGTTATGACCAACCTAGACAGCAANAAACTAAGATCATGGCATCTGGTCCCATCACTTTATGGCAAATAGATGGGGAAACAGTGGCTGATTTTATTTTTCTGGGCTCCAGCATCACTGCAGATGGTGACTGCAGCCATGAAATTAAAAGACTCTTACTCCTTGGAAGGAAAGTTATGACCAACCTAGACAGCAAAGCAGAGACATTACTTTGTCCACAAAGGTCCATCTAGTCAAGGCTATGGTTTTTCCAGTAGTCATGTATGGATGTGAGAGTGGGACTATAAAGAAAGCTGAGAGCAGAATTGATGCTTTTGAATTGTGGTGTTGGAGAAGATTCTTGAGAGTCTCTTGGACTGCAAGGAGATCCAACAAGTCCATCCTAAAGGAGATCAGGCCTAGGTGTTCATTTGAAGGACTGATGTTGAAGCTGAAACTGCAGTAGTTTGGCCACCTGATGCGAAGAGCTGATTCATTTGAAAAGACCCTGATGCTGGGAAAGATTGAGGGTGGGAGCAGAAGGGGATGACAGAGGATGAGATGGCTGGATCGCATGACCAACTCCATGGACATGAGTTTGGGTAAACTGCAGGAGTTGGTGATGGACAGGGAGGTCTGGTGTGCTGCAGTTCATGGAGTCGCAAAGAGTTGGACATGACTGAGCAACTGAACTGAACTGAGCTTGTAACACAGATGTTTGCTTTGTGGGAACCTACTGAGTTATGCGTTTTTGTGTTGTAAACTATTCTGTGCGTAAGTTCTATTAAACATGTGCACACACACATGAATGATTAAAAGAAAAACTACATAGTTGAATGAGCCTTTATATTTTGACAAAGAATTTAGAACTGGGATTGGGATATTGACTGGAAATAACAAAGTGAAAATAATACAACCATTTGTAGTAAAGTGTATCATCAATTAGCTGAGAGTTCTATGGAAACAAATCTTCTTTACCATCGTCAACTATAATTGAGACTTGTTCAAGTATGAATAAAGCAAATGCTATAGCTTATACTGATATTTTATAATTATAATTCAGTAAACTAATGTTGTAATGAAAGCAGGCATTAAAAAAAAAAAAAGGAACAGTTAAGCATTTTAACTTAGGTAATAGATTCCATGCAGGCTTTTTGCAATGAAGGCATATCCTTTAAGTAAATGCCAATTGACTTTAAAAAGAAAAAGAAAAAACAGTTCCTGAATGCAAATGAAAATAACCATGAAAATGTGGAGTATAAGCTGATTTTGTTTGAAAGAAAGGAAGGAACAATCACGGGAATGTTCACAGTCATTGAACATTCAGAGGAAATAAGATATTAAAAGTGGTGGAGCCTGAAGACACTTTTAGTCACAACCAGGTTGAGAGTATAACCTGGGGGCACAATGAAAAGAAGATTGGAGAACATAATGGTAAGATATTATGTTGGAAAGAAATTTATAAGACAAATCAGTAAAAAGTTGTGAAGAACAACATGTGTTAATAAAGCAAATAAATATTTATTAAGTACCTACTCTCTACAAAGCACTGTGCTAAGGCTAATGGATATAAAGATACTGTATGTACGTATATGCATGAGAGAGAGAGAGTGTGCCCATGTAACCACCACCGAAGCCAGAATGTAATTACTCTGATATGAATATAAAGGAAATATGCTTTACTAGGACTTCTCTGTGGAATATGCTTTATAGGACTTATCTGAAGTAAGCAGAATTAGTAGAGAAAGTGAGATTTTTACTGGGCCTTTGAGAGATACAGCAGAAGAGGGGCAAAAACACAAAGACAAGAAAAGAGCAAAAATAGATAAGACTGGAATGGTAAATTAGGAATATATGGAGAAGGAATTTGCCAGCCAAGCAATGTATCTTCTTTCTATGGGAAACCATTGAAGTTTTTAAATGAAACAATGTTATAAATTCTTTTTGTTTTTATCTAATTTTTTTTTACATCTCTGAATATATTAAAAGACTAAGTAATTTGGTGATATTTATTTCATTTATATATGTGTGTGTGAGAGACACTAAAAACAGTTCTTACTTTTTTTTGTTGGCTAAGTTGTATACAACTCTTTTGTGACCCCCATGGACTGTAGCCTACATGGCTCCTTTGTCTACTGGATTTCCCAGAATACTGGAGTGGGTTGCCATTTCCTTCTCCAGGAGATCTTTCCAACCTGGGTATAGAACCTGTGTCCGTCTCCTGCATTCACAAACAGGTTCTTTACCACTGAGCCACCTGGGAAGCCTCTAAAAACAATTTTAGTATGTAAATATTTGTGATTATTTTTATTGTGGATAGCACATTTTACCAATATTAGCATATCTCTGTTACAATGTTTGGACTCCAATTCTATCTCTATTATTGCCAACCCAGCTTAGTTCACTGTATATTTTTCTACTGTATATTTGCAGATACCTTTATTTTTAGCCTTTATTTCAGGAATTGGGACAAAATTTTCTGTCTCTAAATATAATTCCTACACAACCAGTAATCTACTTTCTGTCTCTGTGGATGTATCTACTCTTGACATGTCGTATAAATGGAGTTGTACATTGTGTGGTCTTGTGTGTCTGGCTTCTTTCAGTTAGCAAAATGTTCACGAGATTTGTTTTCATTGTAGAAAGCGTCAGCTCTCCATTGCTTTTTATTGCTGAATAATACTGCATTGTATTGATTACTACATTTATTTACCCATTTGTCAATTGATGAACACTTGGATCATTTCCAATTTTGACTGTTATGAGTAATGCTACTGTAAACATTCATGTCCTACATTTGTGGGCTATAAACATTCAAGTACTTTGTGTAGACATATGTGTTCAGTTTCCAATGAAATTGGGATATATGTAGAAGTATAATTGCTGTGTTTAACATTTTGAGAAACTTTAAAACCGTTCTCCAGAGTATTAATAGGTACATTATTTTGGACTCTCAACAGCAATGTAAGAGAGATACAGTTTCTCCAAAACCTCACCAGCATTTCTTATTGTCTATCTTTTTTTATTCAGAGGGTCAAAAGTAGATACGAGGTGGTGTCTCGTGGTTTTTGTCATTGCCTTAATAACTAATGGTGTCGACTGTCTTTCCACGTGCTTTTGTCTATTTGAATATCTTTTATAGAAGATTGTCTATTCAAATCCTTTATCCATTGTTAAATTAGGTTGTTTGTGTTTTTATTGTTGAGTTGTAGGATATCTTCATATATTCTGGATATGGATTCCTTACCAAATACATGATTTGTAATTATTATTTCTCATTCCATGGGTTACCTTTTCACTTACTTGATAGTATCATTGAAGCACAATTTCTTCTAAAATTTTGATGAAATTCATTGATCTATGTTTTCTTTTGTTACTTATGTGTTCAACATTGTATTTTTTAAAAAGTGCCTATTTCAAGACCACTGTCATTTTTCTTAGCTTTCAATACTTCTTTTATATTTCTTATAGAACAATTACATGGTTGACAGACTATTTAAGCTTTTGTTTAAGGGGAGTCTTAATTTCTCCCTTCATTGTCAAAGGATAATTTTGCTGGATATAGGATACTTAATTGACAGTCGTTTTCTTTCAGCATTTTGATTTTGTCATCTCATTTCTTCTGGCCTCCAAAGTTTCTAATGACAGGTCAATTATTAAGGATGCCTTTTACATGCTGAGCCTTTTTTTTTTTTAATTAATTTTATGGTTATCTCTGTCTATTTACACTTGGACTTTGTGCCTAGTTGTTATCTTTGGGTTTATTCTACTTAGGACATATTGATCTTCTTGAATATGTAGGTTAAGGTTTTTGCTTTTTTTTTTTTTTTAATCAGACTTGGGAAGTTTTTGGCCATTATTTCTCCAGATATTCTTACTGTCGCTTTCTATTCTCCCTTCTTGGATTCTGTTATATATATGTTGATATGCTTGATGGTAACCCACAAGTCTCTAAGTCTCTGTTTATATTTCTTGGATAATTTCAATAGATTGAAGTTGAAACAGAAGAAATATTAAATGTATTATACATAAGCAATTGAAACCAAAAAGTGTGTGTCTCTAAATATAACTCCTGTATGCAACTGGTAATCTACTTTCTGTCTCTATGGATATGTCTGTTGGGAGACACCTCACCCCATCTCTGCCTTGACATTTACATAAGTTCTAAATTTGTGCGTTTGTCTTCAAATTTCAACTTTCATATGGGATTAGGAGTCATCCTAACTTTTGTTATTTTAACTTGATTACCTCTGTAAAGTACTTCACCTCCAAGAAAGGGTTCATTTTTAGGTACTAAGAGTGAGAAATACAACATATGAATTTGGGGGTGGGAGCATGAGAGGATATAATTTAACCAATAGCAAGACCTTCTAGTGATCCTTTAATTTTGTTTTTGTTCTTTTAATTCAACTACAGACTATCTCTTTTATTTGTTTTTATCTTTTTATCGAAATTCTTCTTAGTGAGACATTTTTCTTATTTTTTAAAGTCTTTAGATATGGTCTCATTCAGTTCTTTGAAAAATTTATAACAACTGAATTAAAGCTTTTGTCTAGTAAATAATTCCTCAGTTTCTATTGCCTGTTTTTATTTTATCCTCCCTGTGTATGGGCCATAATTTCCTGTTTTCTTGTGTGCAGCATAGTTGGGTTTTTTTTTTTTTTTGAGAACTAGACATTTAAAATAATATAACATGTAAACTCTGTCTGATTCTTTAGATGCCTCCACCAAATATCGTTGGGTCCATTTATTTGTTTAGTGACTTTCCTGTATTAATTCTGTGAAATCTGCCTTTTTTGTAATGTGCATCCACTGAAGTCTTTAATCAATTAACTTAGTGGTTATTTGATGATTGGACAGAGATTTATGTAAATTCTTTGAATCAGTAAGCCTTCCAGGCTTTGCTAAGGGGCTCTGCACGTACTTGTGTGTGTTGGGGGGCGGTATGGGTATGTGTGTGTATGTTGGGGCATGCCTTCCGTGCTTCTGCAGGCAGTTTACAACTCTGTCTTAGCACTCACTTCCAACCCCTGCAGTCTCATGGTCAAAACGAGTTGAGATTTTAATGATTTATAAAGTGTTTCCATGACACTCACATAGCCCTACACATGTGTATGACCTTCAGTATTTCCAGGGATATGATGGAGCTTTTCAAAGCCCCCAGTAAACATTACATTCCCTACTTAGGATTTTTTGGTCCGTCTTTTCTTTATTTCAGTTGATACTACTCCTTCAGGCAGCTGTGATATTAAGAAATTGCCGCTGATATTTTTCAACAAATGCTCGAACGATATGGCCGATCCCACAGAGTGAGTTCTGAGTCAGACCAAATTGAGTTTGAGCTTTTCTAGAGACCCACTGGACAGAGAAAATAGTAACAAACGTGTGGATATGGACTTCTAGGAAAATTCCAAACCTATTTTTTTCCCTTCTTGTGGCTGCTAGACTGCTGGTTTTCCTACCTACCATGTAAGTAGGACTATTAGTTTTCAAGATTGCTGTGGAGCGGGGTTGGGGGTGGGTGGGAAAGGAGTAGGTCAGAATGCTGTGTTCTTACAGACAGTGGGGTGTTCATCTTGAATAAATACTCCTTTCGTTGTTATAAACTTTTGGTTAATTTCTAGAGTTCTTTAAAAACCGAATCTTGCAATTTTTGCCAAGTGTTCTTATTACTTGTAGAGAGGAGCAGATTTTTGGTGCTTACCAGAGTGCTTTAAACAAAGTTACTTTTTAAAAGAATTTTTCTGTATCCTAGCTTTACATAATTATTTTTGAGCCAATTTTAAGTTATATATATATATATATATATATTTGTAATTTCATAATATGGGTTGCTTTATTCTTAATGAATTCTTTCAATGCACCTATCAATTATTGAGTTAGACATAATATATAAATATCTAGTACAGGACGACCTGTTAATGTATTGTATTAAAACTGGTGATACCATTTGGGAGAGAAGTGACATGTTAGTAGGCAAGTTAAGCAATATTTTATAGGACTTTATTATTCTATAAATTTACTACATGTTACAGAATAAAAGTATTGATATAGTATATTATATAAACTTATTTAGAAATATTTTAACATTTATTAAGGAATCAAAAGCATTTACCATATCTGATCAGTTACAATAAGCATATCACTAATTTCATACAATGTAATGCCAAAATTTACTACTAAGATAATGGACAAAATATAAACATAATGTCATCATTTTAAAAAAATACAAATTAAGGTATAGATTGCTCTTTCTACCTGTCATTATAATGTAGATTCAGAGATCTGGTTTGTCTTTGTTTCCAGTCAGTTCTAGGACTCCCTAATCTTAGCAAGCTTCTCAAACAAGGAAACCAAAACAAAGACAAAAATCTAACGATGTCATTTTCGTGTAAAAATTATCACATTTAGATTTTTGAGGTGGCTCTTTCCATACACATTCTACGTCCAGTAAATTCCTGTTTCCTTCCCTGCTCCCATATTCTATCCATTTTATTATATGCACATGTCTGTTTCCTTCTAAATCCTAAACTTCTTTGGTAGTAAGTAATTTATACCTATTACCTAGTTTAAACTTACTCACCTAAGAACTTCCCCTAAATGCAGATATGTATACACACTTGATTCTTTGAGGGTAAAGAAGTAGAAAGCTTTACTAGCTGGAGTTCTCAGTAGAGGCTTGGGCAGTAACATGGAGCTAGGTCTTGAACTATTTGATCAAAATATTGATGGTCAGTTTTAGAAGAGGGAATTCTAGTACAATGAAAAATCTTCAATATCAGAAAAATTGGAAAGAAAACGTGCTCAGGAAGTGAAAATAAGAATGTTCATTTGTCGAGAGTGTGATCTTGCTATTCAGAATCCCTTTAAAAGTGATTTTCACTTTTTCATTTGCCATTCATGGCTCTAAGATCTTTGATCAATCACAGATTGTCATCAGAAATGCTTTATTTACACATAAATAAGACCTACCCATGAAAACTCAGACATACTTGTATAGAATCTCTAGACATTTAGAGTTGCTTAAAAACACATTTATAAACAAGTGTTAGAGCTGACTAATAGGTAAATTTAACTGGGTTGGGAAGATCCCCTGGAAGAGGCCATGCAGCCTACTCCAGTATTTTTGCCTGGAGAATCCCATTTACAGAGAAGCCTAGCAGGTTACAGTCCAGAGGGTCGCAAAGAGTTGGACATGACTGAAGCTACTTAGCATACGCGCACAAACTTTGACTTTTCGTCAAGCTTTATTTTCTAACATTCTACTCATAGTAAGAAAATGAAATAAAAACACTAGAGTCGATAAGAGCTGAAATCATATCTCAAATCCACCACAACTTACCAGCAGGAGAACTTTGAAAGAATTAGTAACATTTTCCCCAATTTTCTAATTTGTAGAAGCTAATGTCTCCATTAACTTTTTAGCATTAATAAAATAATGTGTGTACCTAATATGTGATTCATATCTAATTAATGCTAGCTTTTTTCCAAATGATATTTACTCATTTAATGCATGCTGTTATCTCTCATAAGGCAAATTTGTTTTATTTATTCTTTAGCTATACACAAATATTAACTTGAAAAAGTATTATGACTCATTACAAGCTTCAAGTTTCAAATGTGTTTTTCAGATAATTCTGTAACTTCAGGCAACTGACTATTCCTCTCCAAGTCTCAGTTCATTAATCTAGAAAAATAGAAGAGATACTTAAGAGGATTTCAAACTGCTTACAAGCTGAGAATCTTTGTCACTGTTCTCTTCGTTGCATGTAACAGAAAACCACATCAATCTAGCTTAAACAAACAAAAATATATTTTATTGAAAGTATACTCTGGTGTATCACAAAACAAATGGAATGTTGGAAAAACAGGACTAAAGAAGAGCGGGAACCAGGGAGTTCTAGACTCTCAGAAGAAACCTGTGACTCTTTATTATTCTGCAATTAACATGACTCTGTTGTGAATCTCTATACCTCTCAATTCAGACTTTCTTGCCTTGTGTCTACCTCAGTTCCAAAGAGTATTGGCTAAGAGATTAGTATTAAGATGGCACAAACACAGCTATTGATATCCTACTCCTTTCACAGATAGGGGATGATTTTCAGAGGTCAGAGAAGAGTTGTGAGCTGAACAGACATTCCTAATAAATTATCTTCTACAATTGACTTCTTGGATATCCCCAATAAGCAGGCTTTTCTTTCTAAACATGTAATTATAAAAATGTGCTCACTTATTATGATTTACCTCTGAAACACAAAAGCACACATTTCCTCCATAAGAAAATGCAATGAAAGGCCATTAATATTTTGCATCCAGAAGAGATATCATTGAACAATTTTTATTGGATTCTATGATTTCCAGGTGGTGCACATTATCCTTGAATTCCAATACCAACTGCCATTATACTTTGTAATCTATAAACTAAATAATTTAGTCACAAACAAGGAAAAAAATAATGTGTGGTTTATTTATGAAGTGAGTTAATTTGTTCTTCAACAGTCAATTTAATTACTTCTCCCAAGTAATAAAAAGTAAGTATAATGTTATCTGTAAGACTTTTTATAAAGTTTGACTTTCCAAAGTTTCATATTATTCTGAAAAATTAGGTCTATTCATTTATAGTTTAACTTATTTTATTTAACAATCATTAAAAATAGAACATATTGTATAGTCATGGGAAATATCAGTATTAGCACCCTTGAAAATAAAACACTACTTTAAAATGAACCATTTGCTCATCTCTCCACCCACCTCCTTTATTATATTTAAAGGATAAAAAGAATTAAAATACATAGGGGAAAAAAAAAGATTGCTGAGAAACCAAGCAGTAACAATTGAAAGACTCTTATCTGAAGAAAATCAATCGTTAATTTTCAAAAAAATAAACCATGCTGCTACCCATTTATCATAATTAAAGTCTTTGATTTCTCATAAACTAAATCCAAAGTTTTCCTTTCATAAAACTTTATTGTCAACATTTTCATCATGATCAATATAAGCTCGTAATAGCAAACATATTGTCCTAATATATACAACATACTTATATAAACTATTTTGAGATTAGAATGATAATCAACCAATTGCTCTCTTTCCCAATCATCTTCAATCATTGATGATGATTTCTAAGCTGTCATCTGTCTAGGACTCTTTGACCCTTGGCAGAATGGATTTCTCAGAGAGTCTAGACTCTGCTGGCACTACAGCAGTTCTTAACGTTGGCTGAACATTGGACTTGTTTTAAGAGCTAGGAAATTACTCATGTTTGAGCCTGTCTCTGAGATTCTAATATAATTGATCTAAAGTGTAGCCTGAACACTGAAAGTTTCTGAAGATCTCCAGATGGTTCTAATGCAAAGATAACGATGAGAACTACGGTGCTAAGAGGCAGTCAATTTGAAAGATTAGCTTTCAGTTCACCTGTTGTTTCAATGAAGAAATTGTTGGGGTTTTCCTCTGTGAATTACTCCTGGTGGGCTGGCAGGAATGGAGCCAGAATCTTCAGAGGAATGGGGAGGGGACAAAAAGAGCACTTAAAAGAAAAAAAGCAAAACCAGACCAAACCAAAAGCCTTATCAGGATGGTAAGAGGACTGTCTGAAAAGCTGTTGGACTAAGTGTCACCCAGATCGGGTATTATCATTGGCAACTGGGTACTATCTGGGGTCATGAAAGCTGAAGAAACGTGTGCCCCCAGCGAGCACTGCTGCTATGCCTTTTGCTCTCATCTGTGTATGGTAGGTCCAGTCTTGACCTGCATTGAGGGAAACTGTTGCCTTTGCCTATATCCACTGGTATATTTCAGTCATTTACTCAACCTCAGCTCTTTTTCCCCTCTATTTTCTGCCTGTCTTTCTGCTATTTGGCCATGTGTTTGAGAGTATACATAGGTGGCCAAAACATGATTTGTCTGATTCAGTCATGTCTGCCTTCATTCCTCTCAGAGATCAGCATGAGCATAGAACACAGTTCTGGCCAAAAAAGGCCTGAGGGAAGTTTGCTGATGGGCAGAGAGGTTGTTTGAAAAGGTATTCTTTGTAAAGAAATGAGATACATGAGAAGTCATTACTGTCTCTCACCTGACAATTTTCATGCTGCCCACAGCATGTGGCCACCACGCTAGACTCAACACCCTGGAAGAAGGTTGAATCCTTGATATTCTTAAGTGGCTAACATCACCTATTCTGAATGCCATCTACTTTGGGAACTTTTATAATATGGAATGGTAATTCTTCTGCGTTGCTTAAGCCATTCTAAATATGTTTTCTGTAACAGAGAAACAAAGGCATCTTAAATGATAAAATCATGTGGCAGATTGCATTACTGAAAAAAAGTGAAAGTAAGCAATAAATTAGCTCCATGATCTAGTTTACTAAATGATTTATATTTTATGTTCTATTACATATTTTCATTTTTTAACTTTATATTCAAAAGCACAAAGTCAGGAATTCAGAGTAAAGCATAGCACATCATCTCATAATTTATTGTACTACCTTTATTCCTTGGAAGGAAAGTTATGACCAACCTAGATAGCATATTCAAAAGCAGAGACATTACTTTGCCAGCAAAGGTCTGTCTAGTCAAGGCTATGGTTTTTCCAGTAGTCATGTATGGATGTGAGAGTTGGACTGTGAAGAAAGCTGAGCACCAAAGAATTGATGCTTTTGAACTGTGGTGTTGGAGAAGACTCTTGAGAGTCCCTTGGACTGCAAGGAGATCCAACCAGTCCATCCTAAAAGAGATCAGTCCTGGGTGTTCTTTGGAAGGAATTATGCTGAAGCTGAAACTCCAATACTCTGGCCACCTCATGTGAAGAGTTGACTCATTGGAAAAGACTCTGATGCTGGGAGGGATTGGGGGCAGGAGGAGAAGGGGACGACAGAGGATGAGATGGCTGGATGGTATCACTGACTCGATGGACATGAGTCTGAGTGAACTCCGGGAGTTGGTGATGGACAGCGAAGCCTAGCATACCACACAATTCATGGGGTCGCAAAGAGTCTGACATGACTGAGTGACTGAACTGAACTGACATTTATTCTAAGTATCTTCTAATCTCTAAATTTCTTAAGGAATCTCTTAAGGAATCCTCTTAAGAGCTCCTCTGATAGCACTCATCTCTGTTTTAATGTTGAGATTCAGGAAAGAGTTCCAAATCACAAAACAAAGCAAAGAAAGAAACACAGATACAAACAAGACAAAAATAAATCCATCTTGCATGGTTTCTACTTCCTGAAAGAGCAATATTTTGACCATCCAAATGAGGAAACATCTTATTTGAGAGAGTCTTAACAAAGTGTGCAATGTCCTACAGTGACTAGGTCCTAGGAAGTCAGCCTTTTATCTTCCTACATTTTAATTGACTTCATTATAGAATGGAAATCGCTCTGCCTATATGGCTCTTGAAAAAGAACAGGAAGTGTTTCCACTGACTGTGCTATTAGATATGCAGCCTGTCCATCTCTTGGGAGAATGGGACATGAAAATCCTTCAGGACGTATATGATGTGATACTAGGTCTCCTGTATTTGTGGAGTCTTCTCACCTCCACGGAAAACTCAGAAAAACTTGAATTCCTGCAAATTTTCTGAAAAGTACAGACTGGATTTTAAGAAAAGAAAATGCGTGACTCCAAATCTTTTTTAAAATTCTTAAACAGGTGCAATGGATAGGTCTTTAATAAGCTATCTCGAAAACAGTACAGAATAAATAAAGTCATAGAGACCTAATGTATTTAAAGCCTCACATGCCCATATTACTAAATACGATTATTTAGGCTTGAAGTAAATGATCCCATATGGAGTCCCTGTCTTCAGGGAGGTTTAAGAGCAGCAGAAACAGCAAATATGTTGATAAATGTAAAAAAAATATTATTATAAAAGACTATTATTAACTGAAGTAAAAATAACAACTTATGGCAGAGTTTAATGTAAACATTAAATAAGTAAATGACAAAAGAAAAATGAAATTTTACTGTTGTACAGTTTTTACAGTGGATTATGATAAATTGCGGAGAAGGCAATGGCGCCCCACTCCAGTACTCTTGCCTGGAAAATCCCATGGACAGAGGAGCCTGGTANTTCCTGTATCCTTGAGACCAGCAATGCTTAAAGGTGCTTTCATCCCTCCATTCTATAATTACATGAACATTCAACACGAGCATTTTTAAGAAGTGTGTAACAGCTCATGTAGAGATTGTCAGATTCATGCACATCAACTTTACTTCACAAAGTTATCCAAATTCCCCAAATCCCTGCACATCCCAGCATATTTATTCTATTTTAGGACTTAAAGTATGAAAGAAATTTCCTGTTTTTTCTGTAAAACCAATTTCTTCATCTAAAGCAAACAGTGCTTGTTCCATTCAGCTCATGTTCCAGAAGCTCCCTCTGGGGCTGCTGGATCCGCCTTGTTCTAGCCAATGAAATGCAAGGCCTCTGTGGGAGGAAGAGGCAGCTGGGCAGCTGGCCTTTTCAAGTCATGCTTCCTAGATACACCCTTGATGCTGTGAGGGGTGCTATCAAATACAGGCCTTTCAGTCTGTGTGTACCACAGTATCCTGGGATAAACTTGTCATCACAAGGTCCACAGTGTTACTTAATCTTTCCCACTGGTGCTCAATAAGTATTTACTGAACAGATATATTGTGTTAGCAGAAGGTAGAAAATATCTAAATTATGGTACATCATTTAATGGAATACTATACAGGAATTAAAAAGGGTGGGTAGATACATATTTATTGATGTAGAAAGATGCCCATGAGCTATTAGGTGGAAAATGCCAGCTACAGAACACATATAGTACAATCTTTTCTTTTTAAAAATTGTGTACACACATATATGGAAGACATTTATGTTTTTTTTTTAATTTTTATTTTTGACATTTATGTTTTTATTTATACATTTCTGCACTGTCTGAATGTTACAGTGCACAGATGTGAGTTTTGTCATTAAAATGAATGAAGGAATGAATGAATACGGGAATTTTTAGGAATTTCAGAGGGCTGAATGGAAAATAAAACTCAGTCTGTAAGTTCCTCTCCATGACCTATTTACCAAGTTTAAGACTTGTTCTTTCAATCTCTATTTGAATAATATTTTTAAAAAATTAGCAAAGGATGCTCATGATATAATAAGTAAAACACAGAGGCAGAAAACCTGGGAAAATTTTGTGTGTGTATAGAAAAGGGTCTCGGAGCAAACTGCTTACAGAGCTATCCCTGGCTATGAGGTGGATTAGAGGAAACCTCTATTTCTATTGCTTGAATATTTTGCAATTTGTATCTATCTCTCTCTATGTCTATATGTATACATATATAATGAAGGGCTAAGTTCATTTTTTTTTTNACAAACCAGGAATGGGGAACATACAAAGGTTTGCCTGCCCAAGAGCCCCACAGTGTCCTGATTTGTTTCATTGGCACTACACAAAAGGGGGCTGCACTGTGTTGACATGAGCATTTCCCGTGTACCAGTTGGAGAGCTAATTCAGAATTTCACATACATGTATTTATTGTCTTTCTTCAGTGAGTGTGAGGACAGACTCTGATATGACCCCCTAGTAACCCACAGCACCTATTTGTTGAATGATGGCCAAGTGAGAGGGCAGAGGGAAGTCAGCTGGAGCATGGGGGAGACTGTTCTCCATCAGGTCCAATCAGCGCCAGTGTGGGTTACTCAAGGTCAGTAAAGTTGTTTAATGGGATAGAAGAAAAGACGTGCTGACTTTATTTTTCAAAAGCTTGTTTGGAACCTAAAAGGCATTTCAGGTAGCTGTCTTGTAACCTAACAAAAATGTGTGGCCTGTGGATTGTCTGAAATAAACTCCTAGACAAAGAGCAGTTGAAACTCAACCTATCACAGATGAAACATGGAGTGAGTTGTTTGTTTGTTTTTAACAGAAGTGGAATTCTATCCCCCAGGCATCATGGTGGCTCCCTGTGGCCTGAGATGAGGACTCTGATAGGCAGAGCGCATGAGATGGATCCCTCAGAGGATCAAAGTGTGAGAATCTGCAGAAACACCTGGGGACATTGCTTGTCCCAGACAACGTTTGCCTCCTAGTGTTCCAGGGATAGACTTGTAGCATTCCTTGCTTTCTGCTGGTGTGTTAGTTGCTCATTCATGTCTGACTCTTTGAAATCCCACTAAATGCAGCCTGCCAGGCTTCTCTGTCCATGGGATTCTCCAGGCAAGAATACTGGAGTGAATTGCCATTCCATTCTCTTGATGATCTTCCTGACCCAGGGATTGAACCCTGGTCTCCTGTGTTGCAGGCAGATTCTTTACCATTTGAGCTATAGGGAAGTAGCATTCCTTTCTTTCTGCTGGCAGGCATAGAGTAGAAAGCCATAGCACAGAAGACCAGAGAACTGGCTTTGGGCCAGATTGCCTGGGGTTTTATCCTGTTGTTTAATATGTATGTAAATTGGGCCAAATAACTTAATCTCTCTGTCTCAGTTTCTGCCTCTATGAAAAAGGAAAACTAATCTCACCTATTTCATCAAGTCATTGTAATGATCGAGTTAGTGGCTATAAATGCTTTGTTAGTCACTAAGTTGTGTGCAGCTCTTTGTTGACCCCATGGACCGAGGCATGTCAGGCTTCCCTGTCCTTCACAATCTCCCAGAATTTGCTCAAATTCATGTCCATTGAGTCAGTGATGCCATCCAATCATCTCCTCCTCTGTTGCTCCCTTCTCTTCCTGCCCTCAAATTTTCCCAGCATCAGGGTCTTTTCAAATGAGTCAGTTCTTATCAGATGGCCAAAGTATTGGAGCTTCAACTTCAGCATCAGTCCTTTCAATGAATTTTCAGGGTTCATTTCCTTTAGCATTGACTAGTTTGATCTCCTTACTGTCCAACAAAGCATATACTCAATAAATAGTGAGTTGAACAAATTGTCATGATTTTATATTGGCAGTTGGAGAAATAGCAGAACCTTGGTCAAAATAGAGAAGTTTTATGAGGGAATTACTCTGGGGGTCAGATGATGAAACATATTTTCAGGTAATTAATTTGGAAGGGTCGCTAAAGCATTACCTCCCAATAAGTGGCATCCATTGCCTTTTGCATGTGACACCTGTTTACCAGAAACAATATGTGAACCTGCCATTGTCGCCAGAATGTGGGAAAGAATATTCTTGCCAACTCTCAGTACTCAGAAAGGACAGAACTTCAGAACTTCCTCAGTGTCTGGGAGCAGGATTTGATAACAATGAAAACAGAGAAAACAGGAGTTCAAGGGTTTCAATTCACAGAAGCTAGTTTCATGGAAATGAAACTGACCTCTTTCTAAAGTTTATCTAGCCCTTTCTGTTGCTCACACTTTTTTTGTTTTGTTTCAAAATTATCTCAAGACATTTATTTAAAATTCTTTTTATAGTATCCTTTTCAAAGGAGTTGGTTATCAGTCACTTTCTCATTTCTTTCTAAATTGTTTCATTCCATTCTTTTAATTAAGGTTGGCTGACAATTCAGATCAGACATAGAATTTCTTAAAAGCCAATAATAATTCATGGCTATTTAATTGAAATAGTGGGGAAGAATTGATAAGCCAAAGCCTTTTCATACAGTAATAAGGCTGAAAACCGTATATGAGAAATGAGAAATCAAAATAATTCTAAGCCATGAGTATGTTAATAGAAAAATGACTAGTGAGTGATATATGTAGGAAGTAATTACATAAATATCAGCAAGTAGCATGTATAATATATTGAATAGCATGACTAAATTGCAATAGTCATTTATATAATCAACCATGGGATAACAAACCCAGGATGGAAAGATTTACTGAGAACAAATATTTACTTTGAAGTGAAAGGCACTGCCTCACCATTTTTTGAGTGAAATCATACATTTTATATAGATATTAACATCATGTGAAATAACAGATTTAATGCTTAATTTCATAGTGTCAGAAAGAGAGAGGCAGGTCATTTTGGACATTTCAGGGATATAATGCTTGAAAACTAAGCCGTGGCCAAGGATAAACAAGATCTAACAGCTTGATATATCACTGTCATTGCTCCAAAGGACAGAGACAGCAGATATAGAAATAGAGGCCCCAAGGAGACAGAGGAAGTTAAAGATGAATGGTATCAAATGTTACCATTAATGGAAAACAACTTGGGGGAAATGCTTGAAGGACTCTGGCTGCTTTATTGCAACTTCCTTGAAATCCATATCTTGCTTTCCCTTTACCACTTGCAAAGCAATGAACCAGCCTAGACTTCACCTCTCTGGAGCTCAGCACGGGGGCGAGCCACACACAGNATCAAATGCTACCATTAATGGAAAACAACTTGGGGGAAATGCTTGAAGGACTCTGGCTGCTTTATTGCAACTTCCTTGAAATCCATATCTTGCTTTCCCTTTACCACTTGCAAAGCAATGAACCAGCCTAGACTTCACCTCTCTGGAGCTCAGCACGGGGGCGAGCCACACACAGTCTATTTTCCAAGATGTTTTGCTTTCTGTCTGAAGGCTTCGACCCAAGAGAAGGCTTTGGAATCAGAAAAGTTCATTGTTGTGAGGCAGAAGGCAGAGTCACTCAGCTGATGGATACCATGCTGGGCTCTGCAAAGCCCCTTTCATCATCCTCCAGGCTCTCCAGCAGGGTTTGCAAGTGTGAGAGAGAGGCTCAGAGATGCAGAAGACCTCAGTCAAGAATGCCCAGTTGAAATCACCCTTTATTTTAGGGGAGATTGTACCTTCCAGTGGATTACTTAAGCTTTGTATTTTTTATATTATTATGCTTTATTTCCTACAAAGGTAACACAATTCCTTCTTCCACAGCCAAGCAACTTTAATTTTCAGGTTCTCCATGCAGAAACTTTCTTGTTTAGAAACTAACAGACCTTTCAGAGAAAGGTGTATATAATTCATAAAATGAATTCCAAGGTGATAATGTCTGTACAAGTCCCCTCTGTGAAATAAATGTTATTTCTCAATCACAAAGGTGATTTTAGGTATAAAGTGGTATCTTCAATATAATCAACTCCAAATATTTTGCTAGAAGTAGAATAAATATCACAGTTTTTAAAATGCCCTGAACTGAATGATTCTTGACCAAATGGAGTATCTTTTATTTTTAAGCCCTGGTGGCTGTAACAGAAATCTGAAATATTCTGTATTCCTATTGCTAAATAAAGAATAAAGATTTGAGCTCTTACTTCATTAAAGAATGTTCTAGGCATGTGAAGGATATAGAAATATGATGATACACCTGTCATCATTTCTGCCTGTGAAAGAAAGGCTTTCCATTTAGGGAGAAGAACTAAGACTTGATATAAAAGAAAACACTTCATGGTACTCTCTGAGGTTAATTGCTAGGTAAGTTCTAGAATTTAAAGCAAGAAGCACCTTAGAGGTCAAATAATTCAACCTCCTTGTTTTATGAAATATAAAAGTTCTCATTGTAAAGAAATTGTCTCCACATAAATAGGGAAACCTGCTCAAACCAAGGTGTCCTAACTCGAAGCTGAGGGCTCCTTGCTCCAGCCACACTTATCTGCTAGAACAGCAGGGGAGGATAAGAGTGGGTCCTTGATCCACAGCGGCTGAGATGTCAGGTTAACCACAAAGGACATGCACTTACTTCACCTGTAGAGAAGCTGACCATACAACAGGTGAGAATTGGCCAGAAAAGTAAGAGGAATGTTTCCAGCACCCACTTAACAGTGAGTCCAGGAAAGAGAAAGGAAGGAGCAAGCAAATTAATAAGTACTATCCATCCATCATGTCCCACCAGATTCATCAGTGATTCATATGCAGGAGTTAGTATTTGCTGAATGAGAGAATCAATGATCTCAACAGTCCTGCAAGGTGTGGTTATTCCTAGCCTCAATAAAGACACTGAAGCTGTTCACTTGGTGGCAAATGTTTGCTCATAGCCTCCTGAGCACCAGACTTTGTGTTCAACGCAGTGGTACCAAGAGACCCACCACCTCAATTCCCCACTCAGTTAGATAGTAGGCGTATTGGAGATGGAACTTCAAGATGGGTGTGCGTGCTCTGCTTCTGAACTTTATTCCTACCAACTCAGAGAAGTCATGTAACGTTTTAAGATCACAAAGCGTAGAAGCGGAAGTTGGCTTTCCAAATCACAGCTTTCACAAAACACTTTAGAATTGGTGCTCTTTCCATTATGACTCACAGCCTGCCCTGGGAGAGAGTGGCAGATGAATCAGTTCAGGTTAGAAAATGCAGTTGAGAAGAACAGAAGTCAGTGAGGACAGCAGCAGAGAGGACAGAGGACGAGGTAGCCTGTGCACATGCTATGTCCAGGACAGGAATGCAGGGATGCTTTTTAAGTGGACTCAAATCTGAGCACCTTGAGAGGCCTGCACACAAAGAGAGAAGCCTGGAAATGAGAAGCAGCTGGAAGGTGAATGGACACTAGTTCTAGTGGACCACGAAGAGAAGTGAATCAAGCATACGCAAGAGAAATTTTTCTTTTACTGAAAAGTTGTTATAAATGTACATTCTTCTCCCCATATCCCATACATACCCCACATACACGCCAGAACCCAGCGATTCACAATTCTTCCCGTTTCTGCCTCCAGTCCCTGGTAATCCATGCAAACCTGATTAGAAATCTGTTTGAGATCCATGGGATGGAAAAGAGGTATGAAGATATATTGACTTTCAAAAATCATAGGCCTTATTCTTTGCTTGCTATAGGCTAGGGTTTATACTGGGGTGCTGCAGAGGTTCCTTTCCGGTGAGTCAGAATCAACCAGGTGTGTTGATTCTGGGGAAGAAGCAGATATTAGGAAATACTTCCCTCCTCTGGCTTAAATTTGTGAGTGTACAGGCTGTCTACTGATGTTAACCATGCTTAAGTGAGGCACTCTTCAAAAAACAGGCTGGTGAACTTGTGTTGAATGTGTGATCCTGTAAACTCAGTCAGTAAGAACCACCGGGAGTAAGGAGAATTGTACCGAGGGCAGTTGGGTAACTCTCTCACAGTGAAAGACTGGCCTATAGTGTTGGAATATACACATTCTTGTAGAGAAATAAGTAAAATGGCAAAGAGCAAAGGGCCCGTGGCTACTTTTCCCAGCCTCTTCGAGCAGAACAAAATACTGCTCCCCACTCAAAGAATGACAAGTCAAGATTTCCAATGGATCAGTGATTTCAAGGGAGGCAATTTACTCCAAACACTTCCTGCGCCCTGAGAAAATGTGACTAAAATATGAAACTGTAAAAAGAGCACAGAACCTTCAAGTAGTTTAGGCAGGAAGGCAAAGTTAGAGATCATCTGGTTCAGTGGTTATTAACCTTTGCAAGAAAGAAGAGAATCTGATAAAATTTGGATCTCTCTCCCTGTGGGGGAAAAACACAAATGCACATTAATGCAGTTTGTATGAGATTCCAGGAATGTCTTTAGCCCTTGTTATTAGAGTCAGAATTCCTGAGCTGGTGGAACACTCGATTAAAGGAGAACCCCCAGTGGTTCAGCTGGTCAAGAATCTGCCCACAGTGCAGGAGACCCGGGTTGGATCCCTGGGTTGGGAAGATCTCCTGGGGAAGGGAAAGGCTATCCGCTCCAGTATTTTTTCCTGGAGAATTCCATAGACAGAGGAGCCACGGGGTCGCAAAACATCAGCCATGACTGAGCAACTAACATTTTTCACTTTCACAAGTACCTTTCCCAGGGTCACCAAGTAACTGGTGTTGGAACAAGACAGAGTAGCCCAATATTTAGCCTACATCTAATTAGAGCTACCATCCAAATTACAGGAAGTTATTATCTGAGGGACTTAAATTTGCCTCATACGTTAACCATCAGGTTTTTCCTTGTTGGTGTCATTCAAAATTATGCCCTTCTGGCGCTGCTAGTAACTTTTGGATAAGTTCAAATTAAAACAGAATTTTAATTAGTTGCACTGTTGCTATTTCCTAAATTAGATACCCTGATCTGCTGTTTTCCCTTAAAAAAAAAATTGGTTTTGGCTATTTTGAAATGCCAAGGTATTATGTCTGTTTAAGACCACTCATAATCACTCCAGGGCTAGTTCTCATAGTAGCAGATATTCATATGGCTCCGTTACTGCTTTAAAGTAAAATGAGATTCTCGAATAAATAGGCTTTAAAATATCTGAGCCGATATCGCTTCTATTGAAATTCATAGGATGGTAATCTGAAGTTGGTGTTGTCAGGCTTTCTGATGAGGGAGGCAAGCTTATCTTAATACGCAGATTTAAAGAATGACTTTCCTAGGACCAGTAGACAACTGGAGGTTATAAAGTTAGGAATTATTTACATAATGGAGATTATCAATATAATAATATGTGGCCATAATCTCTTATTTTAGCAGCATCAATGAGGAGGGGGAAAGTGACAGAATTCTGAGTTACAAGCATGTGATATTCTTCCGAATTCTCTCCTCTCTTGTCCCCTTGTCAGACAGCAGCTGGGTTCATTGCATCTTCCCCATTTTATCCCTGTCATGGAGGAGTCCGCTATGTTGGGGAAAAAGAAAAAAAAAAAAAAAAAGAATTGCTCCTTTAGCAATATATTAGGTTGGGTAGATGATAAATTTCCAGATTCACTGAAATTGATGAAGACATTTGAGAAGATATGCTTAATGGATTTACTAGAAATTAGATGTTCCTTCTATTTCCCAATAAACCAAAGAAGTTTATTTACTAAACACAAATGCCAGAGTAGTGCTTAAGATAGGATTATATCCTGAGACTTTCGACAGTATTTATGGGAGATTTGGGTAACAGTTTAAGACACATCTTACGAATACCTCAGATGCTCCAGGGCAAAGTCAAATCTCATAAGACATTTTGGTAACCTCTGTATTCAGTATGAAGTCTGGTACATAATAGGTGATATATATTATTGGGTTGGTGTTTACCTAAGTCACGTGATTTTTGATGGGAGAAAGCTCTATCTGTTCTATGCAGTTCCCACTCGGAATCTGGGCTATCCATTTATTCTTGTAAGCTTTGCTTCTTGAACTTGGAATAATTTGGTGTATATGGCTTATGTGTAAACTGAATTCATCCCGAGTGGAGTAAATGAAAAGCAGTTACACACCAAAGAACAATGTTGTCTCATAACAGAGTAAAGATTAATTTCTGTGCATCGTCATCAGTATAACAACAGTTTCCTAAAAGATATAAAATTTAGTTCAGTTTGGCTGATCATATTAGAATAAAACTTACATGAACAAAATTTACATACAAATAGAATAAAGGGAGGATTTGGACCTCGGGTAGCACATTTATTACTGAGTATTTCCATGTAAATCCATTAATTACTACAATGAATTGTGTTGAAATGTGTAACCCCATCCCCTGTCTAGTCAACCTATAGAAGAGTGAATTTGGAACCATATCTCTGGACATATAGAAACTGAAATAAGTGGATTTTTAATTTTTTTGAATAATAAGGTATATTTCCACACAATTTTACAATTTATAGCAGCTAAAGAGCAGATGGACAATAAATTCTGATACTGGCTACATGGGTGTGATAATTAACGCCAAACTAGGGAACAACTTCAGCTAATGAAAAATATAAACAGAGATTTTAATTGGACGAAAGGGACTCCTAGCACAGTTAATAATAGATCTTGAAACATACAAAATAAACATCCTCTAGCAACCACTTTCAATAAAACAGTGGACTAGAAAGTTTTGCTTCAACCTAATCCATATATGCCCACTGTATTTGCCATTAAATTAGTAACTTTACTTGTTAATTATATCATTAACCAAGCTCAGGGACCTACATGCATTTTTAATTATCACTTTAGCAGCGGCATCCAGTGGATTTATGATTAATTTAGAAAGACAGAGTCTTTATTGTTTCTTTCAAATAGTGAAAATCATGAAAATGATGGGATTTTCTCTGGATAAACATGAGAAAATTATCACATTTATTCTGATTCTTTTTGCACTGGATCTATTCCTTAATTCCAGATTGTAATTCAACCCAGATTATAAAGTTGTTGAATGTTAATTAAAAATAATCTTAAGAGACTTAAAAATTAGAAATCTATTCTACTTTTCTCATCTTCCACGCCCTCTTACAGCTGCCTGCTTTCACTGTATTTACATTTTCCTTATAACACTGTATTTTTTAATATTTATTTGGCTGTGCTTGGCTTACATGGGATCTTTGATCTTTGTTGTGATGTGCAAACTCTTAGGTGCAGCGGCGTGTGGGATCTAGTTCCCTGACCAAGGATCAAACCCAGGCCACCTGCATTGAAAACATGAAGTCTTAGCCACTGGACCACAGGGAAAGGGAAAGTGAAAGTGAAGTTGCTCAGTCGTGTCAGACTCTTTGCAACCCCATGGACAATAGCCTACCGGGCTCTGCCGTCCATGGGATTTTCCAGGCAAGAATACCGGAGTGGGCTGCCATTTCCTTCTCCAAGGGATCTTTCCAACCCAGGGATCAAACCCGGGTCTCCTGCATTGTAGACAGACACTATCATCTGAGCCACCAGGGAAGCCCTGGACCACAGGGAAGTCCCTGTATTTTCATTTACAAATAATTTTGTCTATCAAATTTCTAAGCTCTTTACTACTGCTGCTGCTGCTAAGTCGCTTCAGTCATGTCCAACTCTGTGTGACCCCATAGATGGCAGCCCACCAGGCTCCCCCGTCCCTGAGACTCTCCAGGCAAGAACACTGGAGTGGGTTGCCATTTCCTTCTCCAATGCATGAAAGTGAAAAGTGAAAGTGAAGTTGCTCAGTCATGTCCAAGTCTTAGTGACCCCATGGACTGCAGCCTATCAGGCTCCTCTGTCCATGGGATTTTCCAGGCAGGAGTACTGGAGTGGGGTGCCATTGCCCTTTACTACTAGACTTAGTTTATCTCCTACCAGATCGCTAAGATTTTTCATTCTTTGCTTCTACTCCCCTGAATTTTGTTAAGTTTCCCATTGATTGATGTGTCAACTTTCTGAAGCTGCAAATGGGTCAACATTTGGGTCTGAATGTGGAGGCAAGAAAAATATATCACTCAAAAATCTAAAGACAAGTGATACAAGAAAGTTACTCATGGTCGTTAATATATAGCTGAGGCTGGAAACTGAACTATCTTGGCATTGTAATTGGGACTTCAATTAAAATAGGAATCGTCTAAAACTCTGAACAGCTAAATAGCTAAGATAGCTTCCAACCACTGATAATCCAGCCAGGGTTATATGATCAAAGAGAGAATACACTGGTTTTGGTGGTGGTGGTTTAGTTGCCAAGTCGTGTCCTGACTCTTGCCACCCCATGGACTTAGACTGCCAGGCTCCTCTGTCCATGGGGGTTCTCTAGGCAAGAATACTAGAGTGGGTTGACAGTTCCTTCTCCAGGGGATATTTCCAACCCAAGAATCGAACCCAGGTCTCCTGCATTGCAGGCAGATTCTTTACCAACTGAGCTACAAGGGAAGCCCAAGTCCCTACAAGTGCGTGAAAGTGGTAAGTCTCAGAGGTAAGTAATGCACTCTGAGATGTTCAACCAAATCTTTTGTTTATAATAATATGCAAGCATGCAGAGGCTAGCAAAATATTTTCAGAGCACAAACAATGGCTTTTTTAGACAAGTCACATTTTCAAGAAGAGTTCCTGGTGGCTCAGATGGTAAGGAATCTATCTGCAGTGCAGGAGACCCTGGTTCAGTCCCTGGGTCAGAAAAGATCCCCGATGAAGAGAAAGGCAGTAGACTCCTGTATTCTTGCCTAGAGAATTCCTTGGACAGAGGAGCCTGGAGGGCTATAGTTCAAGGGGTTGCAAAGAGCTGGATATCCCTGAGTGACTAACACTTAACACGCTAGTCTGTTAATGAGGCAAGAGGCAGGAAAAGACACTTCATGCCATGAACTTTGACTATCTATTTACTGGGAAAGAAGTAACACAAAAAGAATAGCAGATCATGATTAAAATTCCCACAAATCTGGAACACAACCCTGGACTCTTCTTTTATACAAACTTCTGATAATGCTTTAGCTAAAGGAAAAGATTTTATTCAAAGATGAATAATAAAATGAACCCCAAATAAGATGTCAGCCAAGATACTACAGAGGGTTGTACAAGACAAGAGTTGGAAAAACAAAAATGAATAGCAAGCAAAGAACACTCACCAGGAAATCATTTCTCCTGCTGCTGCTGCTAAGTCGCTTCAGTCGTGTCTGACTCTGTGTGACCTCATAGACGGCAACCCCCCAGGCTCCCCCGTCCCTGGGATTCTCCAGGCAAGAACACTGGAGTGGGTTGCCATTTCCTTCTCCAATGAATGAAAGTAAAGAGTGAAAGTGAAGTCGCTCAGTCGTGTCCAACTCCTAGTGACCCCATGGACTGCAGCCCACCAAGGCTCCTCCATCCATGGGATTTTTCAGGCAAGAGTACTGGAGTGGGGTGCCATTGCCTTCTCTGCATTTTTCCTGAGTAGATGAAAAATTGTAATAAAATGTTTCTCACAAATTAAAAAAGTATTAATATCTCTGATGCAAGAATACCAAAGTAAAAGCTGTAGTTCAAGTAAGGTGTTAACAACACATTGGAAAAAGATAAAATATAGGCTTGTTTAGCAGATGTCATAAAAGAAGTAGAAAAGGGAAAAAATCACAGAACTAAGGGAGAAATTGGAAGCAACTGAAGAATAATGGATGTTGCTTAACACAGTAAGGAGCATGAAGGAGAAATAGGAAAGAATCAGCAAAATTAAATGGAATTTAATAAAGAATTTAAGAGAATAAAAAATATAGATTTGGGAGACAAACAAATGAAATACCATGTATATCTATCGAGTCTGACAAAAAGAAATAAGGACAGTAATAAAGAATATATGCTTAAATATATAACACAAAATTCTCCAGGGGAAAAAAAGAAGCCTTAAATGTACAGTTTGGAAAAGCATATTGTGTCCTAAGAAAGGGGCTAATAAGAAAATTCACTTCAATAAATATCTTAATAATTTACCTAAATTTTTAAAAAGATGTTCTTTTTCAAATCTCAGCTAAAATCAAAATCTTATAATAATAATAAAAAAATGTATTGCTATCCTCAGACTTATTCACGACAACAGTCAATGCTAGAAAACAAGAGAATAGCTCTGAAGTATTCCTCAAGAAAATTCCTCATAGACAGAGAAACAATGATAAAAGAATGAAAAAAAAAAGTAAGACCTACGTTGTTGAACATAACAGAAAAAGTTGGGTCTGTGTACTCTCCTGGCTTCTAGAATCAATTAGATGATGAACTACATCAACCAAGAAATGATGGAGAAATGAAGACAAAAGCTAACTGTTAACATTAAATAAATTCATCTGTAAGATTCAAATAAATATAGATACTACAAATGTGTAACAGAATGCACATCTCAACCCTTTTTAATCTAGAAATAGTATAGATTTAAAAATGGGATGGAGAAGAGAAAGTAAGAGTCAATATGTACAAATGTTTTACAACTAGAATGGAGAATATATTAAAGTAAATCAAGTAGTAGAGGAAGTAAATATGACAATAAAATGTAAATACTTGGGACTATGAAATGAAATACAATTCGATCATTTGAATGGTGGGAGGAGAATACAAGTAAATATACTAATATGTCCTAAGAAGTCAACTAAAAGATTTTTAACTCCTTAACTTTTTAATATGCCCTACAAAGTCAAACAGATGAGTTTAAAGTTTTAAACAATGGGAAGGAGTGTGACAGGGTAAAACAGAATAGGTGGCAAGTAACTTCCTGTCTCTATCACAATTTAACTTAAAAGTCAGATATATAGCATGCTGTTTTCCTAATATTTTTCTAAGGAAAACACTTTGTTTCCTAGCATCCTATTCTTTTTTTCTTTTATTTTTAGACTTAAATGCAATAGTAAATGCATGCCTGTATAATTCAGTTTCTCTAGGAAAGATGTGAGAGAAACAATTTTCACATGTCTGGTGTCTACTCTTTAGTGAAACAAACGCTCAGTAGCATACTTCAGCCATGGGAAAAGTTGTAAGGGCAGTATTGGGGTGGCAGGGGTCGGGTTGGGGGGAAATCTAGTCAGTACCTCAGGGTGAAATAACATCTTGTTAAATGGTAAAGAGACACACGACACTAACTTAAAGGTCTAAGAGTCTATGGGCAACTACAGATTTTGAACTGCAGATTCAAAGAAGAGTATCAAACTCTGTATTCATTCCCATTAGGGCTTCCATAACAAAGATCCACAAACTAGGGGGCTTAGAGCCACAGAACTGCTTCAGGGTTCTGGAGGCCAGAAATCTCAAAACTGTCAGCAGGTCAAGCTCCCCCTGGAGGCAGCAGGAAAGGGTCTGCTCCAGGCCTCCTGTCTGTTTTCTAGTAGCTGCAAGAGCCCCTTGACTTGTAGGTGGCTGACTTTTGTGTCTCTTCACATCATCTTTCCTGGAGTACCTGTCTGCCGTTGTGTCCAAACGTTCTCCTTTTTTAAGGACAACACGTGGAGTTAGGGCACACCCTAAAGACCTCATTTAAACTTGATTAATTCTCTAAAGACCCAGTTTCCAAACCAAGTCATACACTGAGGTTCTGAGGTCTAGGGCTTAAATGTATCTTTTAGGGGGAATGCAATTCAATATGTAATAATCTAACCCCCACCCAAATTTGTGTTTTTCCCACATGCAAAATACATTTACCCTACTCCAGCATCTTGAAAACTTCATTATTCCAACATCAACTCATATCTAAACTTTATCAATGTCATCAACTCAAAGTCCCAAGTCTCATCATCTGAATTATCCAGATCAGGTATGGGTGAGAATCAGGATATGATGGGTCCCGAGGCAAATAACTAAGTTTACTGATAAAACTTATGAGGGACATTCTGGATTATGGATGAACTAAGCCTAAAAACCAAATGTACACATTAGCAAAATCTGAGCATAAAAACATGTGTTTTAAGACCTAATGATGAAATCATAGTAATAATTACCTAAACGCTAGAGATGTAACATTAATATAATCCTCATTCTAGTTGTAAAAGATTAATAAATTTGTATCTACTAACTCTTATTTTCTCTCCTCTCCATCTCATTTTTTAATTTATACCATTTCGAGATCAAAAAGTTTTGAGATGTGCATTCTGCTATGCAACCGTAATGAATATTCAAACAAAATTCATATATTTGAATCTTATAGATGAATTTATTTGATGTTAACAGTTAGCTTTTGTCATAGTTTCTTCATTCATTTCTTGGTTGAGGTAATTCATCATCTATTAGATACTGGAAACAAGGAGGGTAGACAGACCTTTTTTTTTTTTTCCATATGTTCAATAACATAGGTCTTAATTTTTTCTTTCTTTTATCATTGTTTCTCTGAGGAATTTTCTTGAGATGTTCAAGTTTTCTGAAGCCATTTTTTACTGACATTAACCTAGAAACAAGGTTTATCTGTACAATAATCAATGAGATCAATGGGAAAAATGTCATTTATCTTCAGTTCAGTTTGGTTCAGTCACTCAGTCGTGTCCGACCCTTTGCAACCCCATGAATCACAGCACACCAGGCCTCCCTGTCCATCACCATCTCCTGGAGTTCACTCAGACTCATGTCCATCGAGTCCATGATGCCATCCAGCCATCTCATCCTCTGTCGTCCCCTTCTCCTCCTGTCCCAAATCCCTCCCAGCATCAGTCTTTTCCAATGAGTTAACTCTTTGCACAAGATGGCCAAAGTACTGGAGTTTCAGCTTCAGCATCATTCCTTCCAAAGAAATCCCAGGGCTGATCTCTTTCAGAAGGGACTGGTTGGATCTCTGTGCAGTCCAAGGGACTCTCAAGAGTCTTCTCCAACACCACAGTTCAAAAGCATCAATTCTTCAGCACTCAGCCTTCTTCACAGTCCAACTCTCACATCCATACATGACTACTGGAAAAACCANTCAGAAGGGACTGGTTGGATCTCTGTGCAGTCCAAGGGACTCTCAAGAGTCTTCTCCAACACCACAGTTCAAAAGCATCAATTCTTCAGCACTCAGCCTTCTTCACAGTCCAACTCTCACATCCATACATGACTACTGGAAAAACCATAGCTTTGACTAGACGGACCTTTGTTGGCAAAGTAATGTCTGTGCTTTTCAATATGCTATCTAGGTTGGTCATAACTTTTCTTCCAAGGAGTAAGTGTTTTTTAATTTCATGGCTGCAGTCACCATCTGCAGTGATTTTGGAGCCCAGAAAAATAAAGTCTGACACTGTTTCCACTGTTTCCCCATCTATTTCCCACGAAGTGATGGGACCAGATGCCATGATCTTCGTTTTCTGAATGTTGAGCTTTAAGCCAACTTTTTCACTCTCCACTTTCACTTTCATCAAGAAGCTTTTTAGTTCCTCTTCACTTCCTGCCATAAGGGTGTTGTCATCTGCATATCTTAGTATCACACAACAAAATCTATCTTAAACTCTTAGCACTATTAATTGAATCCCTCTCGATCTACCCCATCCAGACTGCTTCAAACTTACACCCAGTGGTGGTCAAGCTTACTCGTAAAATCCCTCTCATTTTAAAAAGTAGAATATCCATGCATATCATGGACCACACTGGAGTTCAGTGGTATATAATTTGATATTTTTCTAATATGTCTTAAGTAAACATTGTTCTTCCATAAACAGTGTTTCATCTTATTTAAGAAAGAATTAAGTACTATACACAAGATCTCATGCTTATATTCCACAAATGCTTGCCCCAAAGCCCAGTGGTGTTCCATCAGTTATGATTTATAGAGAGAGATGTATGCAGGGTATTTCAGGAAAAAACACAAGTGTGGGGAGTGTCAGAAGTGTAGGGAGTAATTAAAAGGGAGAGGCTGAATATATCATAATAACAACAGAACTTTCATCACAGTTTCTGCAGCCATCAGCTCAGAATGGTCAAGACCTGATCAAAAACTTGGACTTTTCTATTTTTAATTACTATTCCTACTCAGGTCCAACCAGAGAAAGCCAGCTGGTTCCCCAGCCAATCACAGAAGATGTATAATTTCTAGTTAGCCCATCTCCAGCTTCCCTAGGTCAACAGCTTTCAATGAAAGGGTAGCCAAAGCCTTCCCTCTTTGCATGAGACAGCTTTCTCACCCCTCTGCCTGCCTTTGAATCTCTGCCAGATGCAAGTGATGATGGCTGACTTCTGTGCTATAGCAATCTCTGAACACATAGTCCCTGCTTGTTCTCATTTGAGTGGTCTTCATTTATCTCCATGGAACACTTCACCTTATGAGTGGGAGAAAATGGCTCAGATGAAAATCCAGACCTGGGATCATTTACTCTTGAGAGCAGCAGGACACCCCTCCCTACCCCACATGAATGAGCAGTGTTCTCTAAACAGCACCATTATGTTTATATCCTCTACACAATCACTAAGCTAGAAGATCCTTATTTTTCTTTTTTGTATTTTCAGGAAAGAACATACTGAAAAAGCAGATAATATTTTTAAAATATAGAGGGTTTTCACTTGTCATGTATTTGCTCTTTGGAAGATGAAGAATGATTATGGTTGAGGTGTGACCAATCAAATCCTGTTAGAGCTCAAAATAATCCCAGTGATCCAGAGTGACTCCATAAATTCCAAATGCCCACAGCTGCCAAAAATGTAATCTTCCAGAAATACATTCTTAAGTGATCCCTAAAACTTTTTCACAAGGTACATGAACTCTTTTTAAACTAATCCGAGTGACGCATCATGTTTCATGCACTGTAACTCTGAGCTCAGTTCATAAGCCAGCGTACCTGGACCTAGACATATACTGTGAAGTGGAAAATATCACACTGATGACATTTCCTTAGCAGCTAAAACAAGGACAAATTTTCATTTTAATGTGTTTGAGTCTGTATATGAATTTTCCCAGGCAAAGAAATTATTTGTGTTGAATCTTTTAGAAGAGTTACTCTTCAACAATCATTAAGTGATTACTATGAATCACTTCATCAGAATCATTATACGTTAAAAACAGTGAACTTCAGGAAAATAGGTAGGGCTTTCGTATTGAAGGCAGATTCTTTATCGTCTGAACTACCAGGGAAGCCCTTAACAACAAAACAATTAGGCAAACGATGCATCAGAGGTTCTTTCAGCCTTGTAAACTTGATGTGTGTCTCTCTCACAGAATTGGTAATACTTCAAGGCACACATTTGCATGAGTGTCTTCCTTTTTATAGTCGACGTTAATTTCTTTAAGAATAAAGACTGTGCTTTTTGAGTGCCTGAGTATCCTAGAACCTTGTTGCCACACTAAACATAATAAGTACGTAATAAATGTGATATGAGTGAATGAATGAGTGGAATTATCATTGTCTTTACTCTGCTTCCTTGGTACTGACCATAATTTCTGGCAGTAGCTATAAAGAGTGCCCGAGAGGACATAATATCCTCTCAGATATTTGTAGGATTTGGTAAAAGCTGAGTTCAAAGTCTAGCGAATACGAGCCTTGAAACTTTAAGTGAATAAATTGCAGAGAGGTTGACTTTTGTTTCAAGTTTCTAGTTCATATAGTAAGAGTCAAACTTGTAGTTAAGCAGGGCAGAGATGACACCAAATGTATGTCACCAATAGGCACTAAAATTTTTCATTCCAACTCAAGATAGGCAAGAAACGCTTCACCTTGGGATAATTAAGGAATTGGCTTAAATTCTATGATAATTGCATAATGATCATCTACATAGATTTTTTTGAAGAGCCCCGGAACAAAGACTGTACATACTCAGTTACTCAGTCATGTCCAACTCTTTGCAACTCCATGGACTATAGCCCACCAGGCTCCTCTGTCCATGGGATTTTCCAGGCGAGAATGCTTGAGTGGGTTACTATTTCCTTCTCCATGAAGACTGTACATACGAAGGCTACTAGTTGATACTCACACCTTGCTGATATATTCACCTGCTTTAGAGAACATGCTGAGTGTTAAGTATGTGCACTCTGTATCAACAGATATCTGAAAAGTAGCTGACTAAGGAGACTGTGGGGTGACCCATGTATCAAGTAGTAGTTTGACACTACTGGTAACTAGATATCATCAGCTTCTATGATTAATTTAGATCTGTGAAACAACAGAGCCATTCTCAGTTTGGCTCTGCCATGACTTAGGGCCACCATGCACTATTGAACCTCATTTTTCTCCTCCTTCTAAAAGACAAGGGTAACACGAGTTGGTGTCTAAAACCTTTTTCTTGCTCTGTTAATTCTTTGAGAAGCAAAATTATAATTTTACAAAATCTTGCTTTTTATATTTACTTTTCCTTAATGCTGAGCCAATATAAGACAGGCATCACATTCAATTCTAGATTATCAGTTCAGTCATTCAGTCGTGTCTGACTCTTTGCGACCCCATGGACTGCAGCATGCCAGGCCTCCCTGTCCATCACCAACCCCTGGAGTTTACTCAAACTCATGTCCATTGAGTTGGTGATGCCATCCAACCACCTCATCCTTTGTTGTTCTACTTCTTCTCCTGCCTTTAATCTTTCCCAGCATCAGAGCTTTTCAAATAAGTCAACTCTTCACATCAGGTGGCCAAAG
>SJYA01003144.1:1076818-1110925 GCA_006410615.1 Neotragus moschatus | reverse complement strand
CACTGTTTCCTCTGTTTCCCCATCTATTTCCCATGAAGTGATGGGACTGGATGCCATGATCTTCGTTTTCTGAATGTTGAGCTTTAAGCCAACTTTTTCCTGGGCCCGGGCGGGTTCACTGCGGCAGCCTCTGTGAGAGCGCGGCTGGCCAGTGGTCCCAGGTGCCGCAGGCGGCGCGCTATCCTCATGGAGGCCAAGAACCAGAAGTGAAGATTGAAGTTCCCCAGAAGCCGTTCATCTGCCATCGCAAGACCAAAGGAGAGGATTTGATGTTGGTCCACTGTGAAGGCTACTTAGAAAAGGATGGCTCCTTACTTCACTCCACTCACGAACATAACAATGGTCAGCCTATTTGGTTCACCCTGGGCATCCTAGAGATTCTCAAAGGTTGGGACCAGGGCTTGAAGGGAATGTATGTAGGAGAGAAGAGAAAGCTCACCATTCCTCCTGCCTTGGGCTTTGAAAAAGCAGGAAAAGGTAAAATTCCCCCAGAGAGTACACTGTTATTCAACATTGATCTCCTGGAGATTCGAAATGGACCAAGATGCTATGAGTCATTCCAAGAAATGGATCTTAATGATGACTGGAAACTCTCTAAAAATGAGGTTAAAGTGTATATAAAGAAGGAGTTTGAAAAGCATAGTGCAGTGGTGGATGAAAGTCATCGTGAAGTTTTGGTAGAGGATATTTTTGATAAAGAAGATGAAGACAAAGATGGATTTATATCTGCCAGAGAATTTACATATAAACACAATGAATTATAGACACATGTCTCCCATTTTACATGGCATCTATCCTTAAAAGCAAGGGTAATCATCCTGAAAGAAAGTCTTATTTGTTAACTATGTTCTGTTCACACTTTGTTTTTTTATTTTCATATATTTTTCTGAATATTATTTGAAAAACCCCTTAGGGCTTCTGGTGGCTCAGAGGTTAAAGCATCTGCCCACAATGTGGGAGACCTAGGTTCAATCCCTGGGTTGGGAAGATCCCCTGGAGAAGGAAATGGCAACCCACTCCAGTGCTCTTTCCTGGAGAATCCCACTGATGGAGGAGCCTGGTGGGCTACAGTCCATGGGGTCGCAAAGAGTCAGACAGAACTGAACAACTTCACTTTCACTTTCACTCTTCTCTTTCACTTTCATCAAGGGGCTCTTTAATTCTTCTTCACTTTCTGCCATAATGGTGGTATCATATTGTCCCTTAATGGAAACCAGAACAGTAACACTGTACGGAAAAAGTTTGTAATAGATTGTGATTATTTACTGCTCATATACCAATAACATGGGGATGGTTATTCTTTAATGAGTTGAACTTTCCAGTATCAGTTTGATTTGGCTGTAGGATTAAAAACCTGATTTGCTCACTGTTATTTCAGATCTGATTGTTAATTCTCTCTAAATAATAGAACCATTTACATAGGAGTTATTATCCTCTCTAAATAATAGAAGTGTTCCAAACAGTTTGTACTGGCGAAATCTCACTTCATCAAAGATTGCTTTTAAACTCTAGATATTTGCCTAAGAATTCTGTAAATTCAGATTTGTATAAAGCATATGCTTCAAATACACAATGGTATCTTTTATCTGGAAGAATCTATCATAATGAATAAGTAAGACTGACCCAAAATTCTGACCACGGTATGAAAATAAGGAAAGCTTAGAGAAAGAGTCAATGAGATGGAGCCCGGCTACTCCAGCTATACTGGACGCAGTCAGAGACACTCGTTTCTCGCTCACCACAGAGTACTGAATTGTGAGCAACGTGACTGGGGCTCAGGACAGGCTGAGAGAGCTGCAGAAAGGACTCTAAGAGGATTTAAAGGGACATAGGTCCTACTAGCTGCATAACAGAGTCCATGAAGAAGCCCAGCTTTAAGCTGCTAGGAGTGAGGCAACAGTGGGTCGGCCCACGTGGACCAGCCCACCTGGCTCCCAGGAGCTCTCAGAAGTCCCCAGACCTCAACCACACACCCTTGCTGGGGCCAGCTCCCTGTGCCTGCTCCCAGCAGGGGCAGTGACAGCGGGCTTTGTCAGATGGCCACGTAGAGCTCACATAGAGGGTGAACGTAATCCATAGGCCAGGGAGAAGCCAAAACTGGAGCCTTCACACCAACTTTAGGAAAACAGAAGAGAAGCTCTCAACACTCTACCTGATGTGTTTTAGGATCCAGAAAAGTCATACTAGCTTAGGAATCCTTCCACATGAAGGAGCAAGGAGCAGAGAGCAGATGTATCCATGGTAGGGCTACGATAGCCCCAGAATCCAGCAGGGCTGGCAGGTGTCTCCCACATACAGTGGGTCAGAACTTGAGGAGGTAACCATTGTTAGAAATGCAAAGAGCCAACACAAAACTTGAAGGAATAGGGAAAAATAAGACAATGTATTTTTATGTGTCCAACATCAGTTAAACAGTCTGTGCTGTTGGGAAGTAGCATAAAGTTTCCTGTTTGGGGTGTGTGTGTGTGTGTGTGTGTGTGTGTGTGTGTGTGCGTGTGTGAGTTCACATGCGTGCTCAGTCATGTCTGACTCTTTGTGACCCCGTGGACTGTAGCCCTCCAGGCTCCTCTGTCCATGGGAGTCTCCAGACAAGAGTACTGCAGAGGGTTGCCATTTCCTCCTCCATGGGATCTCCCCAGCCGAGGGATCGAATTTGTGCTTCCTGCATTGGCAGGTGGATTCTTTACCACCCCACCACATGGGAAGCCCTTTCCTATTTAATATGTTTCTTCTATTCAAGAACTTGCTATTTATGTAACACAGTGGTTCTCACACATTAACAAGCTAAAGGGCTATGATAGTCGGCTTCTGGCTCGGTTCTTTCAGAGACCAAAGCTGTGGTTTCTAATCCACTCTGCTTTCTTCTATTAATTGTCCTGATAGGTGTGTGTGTGTGTGTGTGTATAAAATATGTGTCTATATGTTTTGAGATAATAAAATGCATGTAGAACACATGTATAGTAATCCCCTACAGAGGAAAATGTTACTATTTTAAATTCTGATTGAAGTGAATAATATTTGTTTTTTCTCAACACTTTACATGTCAAATGTTAAACTTTAAAAAAATATATTTACCAAAATCACAATTATTTTCNAGATAATAAAATGCATGTAGAACACATGTATAGTAATCCCCTACAGAGGAAAATGTTACTATTTTAAATTCTGATTGAAGTGAATAATATTTGTTTTTTCTCAACACTTTACATGTCAAATGTTAAACTTTAAAAAAATATATTTACCAAAATCACAATTATTTTCAAGTATTTAAAAGTGATTTAGAATCACTTGGAAGCTTTGATGAACCACAGATTGCTGGGTCCCATCCCATCTGAGAATTTCATATTCATTAGGTCTGGGGTGGAGTTTGAGGACTCACAACTCTGACAACTTCACAGACGAGGCTGCAACTGCTCACGCCCGCGACCACACTTTAAGAACCAGTGATCTAGGAAATGAGAAATCCAGATAGAAGACCAAATTTTTTTTTCATTTCTGAAGGATGTCGTAAAGAAATTCGGGGAAAATGCCAAAGCAAAAATGCTAGAAGTAGAACACGTCAAGATAGAACATTGCTGTCCTGTATTAAACATTTACATCCATTAATATTAGGATTCTCTCTCTGTAGCCTGTTCACTACAACCAGCTGAAAGCTTGCCATTTTCCTTATTTGCTTATATACTGTGCTTTTCAAGGGATGGGATTAAGGCTATACATTATTGGTAGTCAACATTTTCAAATAAATAAATGAACAGTTTCTTATACAACTTTAATTATGATGTTGGTAAATATATTTTTTAAAGTTTACCATTTGATATGTAAGTGAGAAAAAAATATTATTTACTTCTATTCATCATTTAAAATAGTAACATTTTCCTTTGTGGGGGAATAGTATACATGTGTTCTACATGAACTTGATTATCTCAAAACATATACACACATATTTTATACACACACACACATACCTATCCGGACAATTAATAGAAGAAAAGTATCGTGTTTGGGTTAGAAACACAGCTTTGGTCTCTGAGAGAACTGAACCAAAAGTGTATTATCACAGCCCTTTAGCTATGAAATGTTAAGCAAGTTATTTCACCTCTCCCAGCTTCCGTTTCTCCATCAGTAAAATGCAGATAATACCTTCCTCATAGAGGATCTTGTATGAAACAGATGAGGCAATGTATATAAAGTACTTAGCCAGGGTCTGAAATTTAGAAAGTATCCGTAAAATAATTGGCCTTGTTATTATTCATAAACAGTACCAACAGAAGAGATTCAGTAAATGTTTAGTAAGTGAATAGAAAATTCATTCTTATTAGGACTTCAAAAAATATGATACCACATTCAAATAAAATAGATGAGAGTGATTTACCCCCAAATATGAACCTGTATCAATAAGCTAAAAAATAAAGAATGTTTCTTGATGATATAAAAACAAACATGATTTTCCATAACATTCATTTTCTATATTTTAGTCTGTATTTATGTTTTGTGAGCATGGGTATTTAGTTGTGCTTAATAAAATGTTTTTTCCCTGTGACAGGACTCAGTTAACTAATTACCTACAAGCCATTTGAAATATAAAAGGGGTATATTTTCTGCTTGAATTATCTTTCAGCTCATTTTATATGTTTGCAAAATGTATCATCTTGTTATCTGTGAGCATGTACAGTTCAAGACTTGCCCTATTTATTCTCTGGCTGTGCAGAAGCCAAAGTGCTAATGTGGTAGAAAAAGTAGGTGAGACAATCACCCAAAACTATGAAGAACCCAAATCCTGACTCATGTTTTCACAGTTGCACTTATTCCATTATGTCATGCTTCCAAATAACAAACAAAGACAAGCCTGACTGTTTTTAAAAGAGAGGAACTCCATAGGTGCCTTAATTAACAGCAGTAGTCTGTAGCAACTGCGGGTCGCTCTCAGATAACAAGATTATATGGAAATTATCACTGGGGTTAATATGTTTCTTACAACAACAAGTTCCAAATGACTAGTAATTTCAGTTTCTGGCTTTCACCCCTTAGATTTTATTCTCCAACAAAATAAAAGAGTAGAACATTTTAGAGTAGCAAAAAGAGAAATCAAAATTTTTAATCTTTCCTTTTCCTTTCAATTTTTTCATGTCTAACATTAGACAACTAGGGCTGCTAGGTACTGTACAGCTCCAATTCTGCTAGAAGAACAAATTGTCTCAACTACAGTCATAAATTACTTGTGTGTCATTTGAATGGCACTGAATTACATGCTGAGCATCAAAACATGCAGCTGTTCAGTGAGGGCTTTTAGTTACTAGGAATTGCAAGTGCGTGAATATGTATGTCATTTTTCAGGCATGAGAGGTTAAAGTGTAGATAAAATCCTTCACCTAAAAGAGTTGTACTGAGGTGAACTGTTTGGGGAAAATCACCCTTGGAATGGAAGAGCCAGCCCTTCCAGTGGTGACTGCTAGTAGCTACCTATGCCAGGATGCTCCCCAGGTCCAGCTTGTCCCATAATATCTCCCTGCTGAATTTAGAATCTGAATATTCACTGTGAGAACAGTAAGTGTATTGGATGACATAAATTGAGGATTTGTTCTCAGGACAATAGTTAAGTATATGGTGACCTTTTCCATGAGAGTCTCATAATTCAAGTAGTCCCAGCCTGTACTTGAACGATGGTCAGCCCATATCACAGAATGGAACTTTGCTTTATGCCTCTTTTTTTCCTAAAGATCTTTTTATATGGACCATTTTTTAAACAGTCTTTACTAAGTTTGTTTCAATATTGCTTCCGTTTTATGTTTTGGATTTTTTTGCCATGGGGTGCAGGATCCTAGCTCCTAGACCAGGGATCCCCCTGCACCCCCTACATTGGAAGGCAAAGTCTTAACCCCTGGACCACTAGGGAAGTGCCCCATTATATCTCTTAAAATTCATCTCCAGTCCTCCCTGTTCTCTAAACCTGTAGAGATAATTTTGGTATCTGATGCATAAACTAGGGCACAGTCAAAGACTGAACTTTATAGAAACTCCCAGAGACCTCCCTCTAGGTTATATTTATCCAAAGACAGAGACTAACTGGGGAAACACTGTCATTCATCCTAACTGCTATTCATGTTGAAAACTCACCAGATGCACTGAGTGAACTGCCTCCCTGAAGTCTGGGTTCAGTATATCTACTTCCTCTTTCTCTTTATTGTGACAACTGTACCAGGAGAGGCAATGAGGTTTGTCTCATGACTTGATATTTATGGGCCCGTGTTGGCACTTAAAGAGAGCACTTCTTCTGCATTAAACACTCTCTACGACCATTTACTCTGATATTTTCCCTGCAAACAATGCCAAGTTCGCTGTTCTATAACTTGTAGTGCTCACCTTTAAAAAACATTTAGCTATACTGTCTGCAAGGTTTTTAATAAGGGGCTGAAGTGTAATTTATCTCTATCGAGAGATTTGAATTCATTGTTCAAAGGACAAGGAAGAGAGGCAGAATGCCAAAGGAAGTGGAATTCACTGAACATTAGAAAGACGTGTCTGTCTTGGGCTTGCTCTGGGGATAAAGATGATCCTTCAGAGATAGCTGACAGATACATTGGTTTCCAGTTCTAATTGTGTTTCCTATAGTCCTCCTTTCCCTGCTTGAATTCCTCCTACATTTTGCTATGGGTTTAAGCTTCAAACACAAGTTTTTTACATTCTTGTTCCATTCAAGTGTTTAGAATACCTCCTAATAGCCTACTGTACTCAATGAAGGCACATCTACTTCTTTTAAAGCTCTCTGGACTAGGAGTCAATCTTTAATACTAAATATCAATACTATTTCTTATTATTCCCTCCAGAAACCCCATCTGATTCAGGATACTGACTCTTACTGTCTCTTCCCCGCTCAGCTCCAGGAACCCCCTGTGACTACGTGGATTCGCTCCTGCTTTTTCTCTCAGAGAATTCTCTCGGTCATCTCTGGATTTATTAATGCTCTCTCCAGTCTTCAGATCCGCCTCCTAAAGCCATCTTCCTTGAAGATTCACAAGGACTCTCCTCCTCATATTTTTATGTACAAAGCATTTATTGACAGCTTATTATTCAATTAATACTTTTTAAATATACCATATATCTAATTGTTTATATCAATAGTTCTTTAGTTATGAAGTGAAGTGAAAGTCACTCAGTTGTATCCAACTCTTTGCAACCCCATTGACTATGCAGTCCATGGAATTCTCCAGGCCAGAATACTGGAATGGGTAGCCTTTCCCTTCTCCAGGAAATCTTCCCAACCCGGGGATTGAACCCAGGTCTCCCACATTGAGGATGGATTCTTTACCAGATAAGCCACAAGGGAAGCCCAAGAATACTGGAGTGGGTAAGCCAATCCCTTCTTCAGCAGATCTTCCCGACCCAGGAATTGAACTGGGGCCTCCTGCATTGCAAGAGGATTCTTTATCAACTGAGCTACCAGGGAAGCTGTTTCTTTAGTTATACTTTCTTTAGTTTCTCTAGTTATACTTTCTTCAATTATACTTTTTAGTTTCTCTAGTTATACTTTTACTTTCTTTAGTTATAGCATCCTTTAATTTGTGTATGTGTATATCTTATTTGTTTCATGATGTACTTTATTTTTTTTAACAATATTTAGTTGTTTATTTGGCTGCACTGGGCCTTCCACAGCATGTGGGATCTTAGTTCCCTGACCAGGGATCATACCCAGATCTCCTGCATTGCAAAGCAGATTCTTAACTGGATTACCAAGGAAATGCCCATGATGCATTTTCTTATCAACTAAATGATAAACAATTTGTAGGTAACCAATATGTTTTATATTTCTCTCCTACTCAGTAATCCTTAGCTTAGCCCCGACTTTACCTTTATCATTAAGTTTATAGTAGGTATGCAATATATACTTAAATTTTAGGCCACTGGGTTTTTAACACATATCCAGGTATTCATGAATACTTTCGTATAATTACTTTTACAAAATTTCCCACTCTTCATATTTAACACTGAAGAAATCCTAAGTCCAGAGGTCACCAAAATCATGGGTTTGTTCAAGGGGAAAAATGGCTGATGCAACTCTTTAGATAACTGAAAGGAGCTAAAACATAAGACAGATTATGTGGGTGTTCATGTGGGAATATGAATGTGAAATTTTCATTCAACTTCTGGGCAAATGGATATTTGTGGGTTTGAACAAATTCAATCACTTAAAGTCCATCAGCATCAAAGTCCCCTGAAAATCAACTAGTTTTTGCATTAAAAAGTATATTTATTAGCAATGGATCGCATAGGGGTGGTTAAAAATGAGNAGATTATGTGGGTGTTCATGTGGGAATATGAATGTGAAATTTTCATTCAACTTCTGGGCAAATGGATATTTGTGGGTTTGAACAAATTCAATCACTTAAAGTCCATCAGCATCAAAGTCCCCTGAAAATCAACTAGTTTTTGCATTAAAAAGTATATTTATTAGCAATGGATCGCATGGGGGTGGTTAAAAATGAGACATCTATGAATTCAGTTCAATCGCTCAGTCGTGTCCGACTCTTTGCTACTGCAGCATGCCAGGCTTCCCTGTCCATCACCAACTCCCAGACCTTGCTCAGCTCATGTCCATTGAGTTAGTGATGCCATCCAACCATCTCATCCTCTGTTGTCCCCTTCTCCTTCTGCCTTCCATCTTTCCCAGCATCCGGGTCTTTTCTAATGAGTCAGTCAGTTCTTTGCATCAGGTGGCCAAAGTATTGGAGCTTCAGCTTCAGTATCAGTCTTTCCAATGAATATTGAAGATGGATTTCCTTTAGTATGGACCAGTTTGATCGCTTTGCAGTCCAAGGGACTCTCAAGAGTCATCTATATTTACATCTTAGTTGGCTGAAAATTACATCTGTTCATTTCTCCAGTTTGCCACTCATATTGAAATGTAGATGTGTTCCTGCAAAGGGTCGGCTAATACAAAAATATTACTTTTATTTTTATGGACTTGTGTCTAAAAGAAAGATATCATTCCCATAAAATTTAAAAATACCACACACATACTCTGCCACAAAAAGATTATACATACAAGACAATCAAAGAGTAAATTGAGTTCTTCACCTTAATTCTAGCAAGAGAAACCTACTAATGCTATATTAGACTAAACAACAATGAAGAGTTCTCTAAAAGAAATACCAAAGATACAGATAGTGTGCATATAATTTTATAATATAGGGCCAAAATAATACAAAAGGCTTCTATGTCTAGTCACTATTCTAAGAACTTTATGGGTATGTCAGCAGTCATAAGTCTACCTATCACTATCTCTAGGTCAATTTCTTTTTAAAAAAATGGATATGTTAGAATGAAAATCTATTTTTACAAAATTGTGCCACTGGTAGTTATGTCAATGTGTTCATTCTTATTTCCTTCATATTTTTATTTCTATAGAAATTGTAAAACATACATTAAAAAGTCTTCTGAATGTTGCTACTTCCTACTAAACCCTCTCTGTGTTGGCCATTTGCAACTCCCTTGAAACTGTCCTCCTACAATCTTCTAGCTGAAGGAACCCGGACAATTTTATACTGAGTATTTATTTGTTTACAGGATTTATATTCATGACAGCAAATACATTTTGGTTTAAGATGCACTTTAATGCCTGCTGACAATACAATTAAAATGTCTCATCTAAGTTGGATCCCAAAACCTTGACAAGAAAACCATAAAAATGCTCTTGCATCTTATTTCCTATTTCTTTGGAGAATAAAAGAATTTGCTAATTAAGTCAATGAGAAACCATGGGCAAAATATTTTTATGGGCCATCATCAAAGAGAACATAAAATCCTCTGTTCTTCAAATATCTATTGCTGTTTTTTTTTTTCTCTCTCTCTTTATTTTTAATCTTGCTGAAATCAGTAACTGGAGAATGGGCCTGGCCATTTTATGCAGGCTTCTGTTAGTCTAGACAGATGTGATATCCCTCAATGAAACTCAGAAACATAATTTAGCCCAGATATTTTTTAACAACTTTTACAGCAGCATCAAAGAACTATATGCTTAAAAAAATGTACATTGAGTTACTCATTCACTTTGTTCACCCCCTCATTTGTCAAAATCATTTTTACCTGCTTAAATTTAGGGGAAAATAATGATACTCACCTGGTGGTTCATACCCTCTCCTTCCTCACCTCTTACTTGCTTCCTTGTGCTTGTTCCACAAACCCGGAGAGTTGGTCAGATCAACCTCTTTGTATATTCTTCACACTCTGATACCAGTAAGAATCACATCTTTCTGGGTTCTTTTAAGACTATCAGACCAGGTTTCGCTTTCATCCTTACCACCCTACCATCTAGTCTTCAAATAAGAGCCAGAGTGACCATTTTAATGTATAAATTAAATGACCAAATCCCCTTCACTGAACCCTTCATTGTAGGGCACAAAATCCTACGATGGCTCTCCATTTCCCTCAGAGAGAGAGGCTGAATGTATAAAAGGACACTAGAGAGACCATAGGAGATATCAGAACTCACACCTCAGACCCCTGTAGCAATGGCCCAGGGAGCACAAGCCCCAGATGCAGCAATCCACCCAGGAAGCCACACCACCACCTCTGGAGCAATTAGATCAGAATCGTCATGACATGGCCAAGGACTGAGAATTTGTGTTTCTCACCCACCTGCTTCTGACTCAGGACCAACCACATATGGCATATGTGCATAAATTATATATGTCACCTAACATTATTTATGTCTACCTTCTCTACAAGATGATGGTCATGAGGAGGCATTTCTGTCTGTCTTGGCTACCATCATACCCCATAGATGGAAAAAGGCTTCTTGGGTTCTCTGAATACTCCATTATTTAGGTACCTTTTACAGTTAAGTTAAATAACACAGGTTTAAGCTGCACGGGTCCATTTTCATGTGGAATTTTTTCAATAGTAAATACTGCAGGGCCACACAGTCTGTACCACGTTGAATCCATGGATGCAAAACAACAGATTCAGAGGCTGACTATAAATTATAGGCAGATTTTCAACTATGCATAGGGTTGGTGCCTCTAATCCCCACATTATTCAAGGGTCTACTATAAAACTTGTTTGTGTTGAGTGAGATATTCCAGAATATGCTGATCTATTTTCATGACATTAGAGCATAGCCAGTATTAATGTATCAATTCTCTAAGGAGAGAAAATGAAAATTACAAATTACCTTTATTCCATATTGTAGCTTAGTGGTTGACTATCAGGTGTAGTTTGGTTTTATGTTGTTCAGAGTAAGTTTTTACCATGACATTAAACATCTTCTATGCAATAACTTCGTGTGGAAGAAATATTTTGAAAGATGATACCATAAGCCAGAGGCTCTCAAACTATAGTGAGCAGCAAAATCATCTAGAGATCTTATTAAAACCCAGGTTTCACATTATCCTCAATGGTGAAAAACAGAAAGCATTCCCTCTAATATCAGGAACAAGACAAGGGTGTCCACTCTCACCACTATTATTCAACAAAATTTTGGAAGTCCTAGCTATGGCAATCAGAGAAGAAAAAAAATAAAAGGAATCCAGATGGGAAAAGAAGTAAAGCTCTCACTTTTTGCAAATGACATGATACTATACATAGAAAACCCTAAAGATACTNCAAAGAGTTGGACACAACTGAGCGACTGAACTGAACCAGACCTGAAATGGACAAGTAATTTTGTTGATCTGATGAACGCGCGTTAAAAGGGTTTTGTGGGAAATCATAGCAGAGCTCAGCAATTCCTACCATAACATTTGTAAAGGTCTTTCATCACACAGTATGTTTTTTTCAGTGAACACGTTTTTAGCAACCAAGCACTCCGTGGCATTCTTCTTTAAACTGTCCTCACTCCCTCAAGCTCCCTACCACCAGGGTTGAGAGCACTAAGCAATGTAGTAAAAATTTATCTGTGCAAAATTAAGAAACACAACAGACATCAGACTCACTGAAGGGTTTAATGGACAGAGAGATCGATGTGCTATCCTCACTAAATGCCTCTCTCCAGCAATCTGGGCATCTAGGACTGCTTTGTGAACCATCGGGAATAATTGTAGCTACAGTGTTATTAGTAGCTGGGGGATAGAGCTATATTTCCTCCCATCATCTTTTTCAGGCAACTTTGCCACGGACTTTGCTGTGTCTTAATCTAAGAAATGAGCTGAGAGCACACCCTTGCTGTCCTGCATTTATGGGACACGTTAGTCTGTTAGGTATTACTTACAGGAAATGCTTGATTCTTGTTCTGTGCTTTTAAGACCTCACGTACCAGATTTAAAACTTTTATAGCCATACTCTTTAATATATATTTACATTTATTTAAGATTTTTAAGTCCCCTTCACACAGGGAACATAACTTGGAAAGGCAGAAACATTCTTGTTTGAACCCTTGCAAAGCTGTGCATTTCAAATTTATGAATTTGGCAAATGTGTCTTCGTTGCCATTAACTCCCTCTGTCTCTTCTCTTTTCTTACTTGTGGTCTTCCTCCTCCATCCTATGACCCTACAGGTTAGATAGTGAACACGAGAATAGCATATCTGAAACATCTCCCAAATACTAGGATTTTTTTAAAGACATCAAAGCCTTATGAGAAATGGAAGTTAAGTTTTTTGGGGGGAATGGTGTTTCCTGGCAGAACAGAAGCAAAGCATGTCTTGTCTGTGACATGCAAATGCAACTCTCTTTATTATCAGGAAACCTATGAATCAGTGTTGAAATCAAACTAGTTGTATATTAGAAAGAGGAGATAGATGCTTCTAGAAATAAGCTGTGGCCTAAGTCAAACTTGTTATTGACATCAGTATTTTGGAAGGACTCAAAATTGTTTAAAACAAGAAAATAGGCCCCAAATGGAGTAATGTATGCTAAACCCCATGTCGCCAAGATATAGCACAGTGATACTTTTAGTCGCTCAGTTGTGTCCAACTCTGTGACACTATGGGCTGCGGCCTACCAGGCTCCTCTGTTCATGGGATTTCTTAGGGAAGGATAATGCAGTGGGTTGCCATTTCCTTCTCCAGGTGATCTTCTCAACCCAGGACCTGGGTCTCCGACATTGCAGGCAGATTCTTGACCATCTGAGCCACCAGGGAAGCCCTGTGTCACCAAACTGAGACTTAATTACAGTTTCAGATCTTTGAGAAATGGAATCTTAAACCAGTCAATTAGGCCTGAGCTATGCTGATGACCTGATCGGCTTAGTGAGATTATCTCCCTGAGAGACCACTGCCATCTCGAGGAAAGTCACCTTGCAATAACTGACATGCTTTGTTGCCTGCTGCTCTCTGCCTGTACAATCTTGGCCTTGTGTAGCTCTTCAGAGCTCCACCAGACTGAAGGCTTCCNCAATTAGGCCTGAGCTATGCTGATGACCTGATCGGCTTAGTGAGATTATCTCCCTGAGAGACCACTGCCATCTCGAGGAAAGTCACCTTGCAATAACTGACATGCTTTGTTGCCTGCTGCTCTCTGCCTGTACAATCTTGGCCTTGTGTAGCTCTTCAGAGCTCCACCAGACTGAAGGCTTCCTAATTTGTGAATCACTGAACAAGGACAGTAAGAGCTTTAAAACGTAACTCAAATTGAATTTTTTTTTTTAAGTGTTGGATTTATAGCCACGGATTTTGAAAAAGAGAAAGCTGTTTGCACTTAGATGCAGAAACAGGTGCGACCCAGGGTGAGTGACCTCCCCTTTCTCCATCTCGCTTTGGTGATTGTTTATCTGCTAAATGGAAATAGCAATAAACACGTCTACCTGCCAGGCTTTGTGGGAACTGAAATGATAGAGGATGCAGAGCGCTTAGCACAGATCACACGGGGGAGCAGTCTCCCTGACCTGGGAGAAGGCAGCAGGGAGAGCACCCCCTTCAAGAGAGGCTGAATCTGGTCTGAGAAGGTCATTAGCATGGCTGTGAAGGTAACGGAGTGGGAATTACTGACTCCCTAGAAAGGAAGAGACACAGTGCACAGAAACCTGCGCTGTAGGGCTTGTTTTCTCTCATCTTAGCCTGAGGTCCTCCTGGACTGCCTCCCTCGAGTCTTCTCTTTCCTCCCAACACTCTAGATCCCATGCTCCTTTAAAAACATGTCCTGGAATACATCAAATCGAAATGCCCAGTTAGAAATCCTTTGCTTACTCTATTGTGCCCACGCAGCTGGAATTGGCTGAGGGAACACACTCGAGGCTGTTCTGAATGACATCAATCCAGTGTATCACCTTGCACACTTGAAAAGTGCAAGTCACTCATTCGTGTCCCAACTCTTTGCGACCCCATGGACTGTATAGTCCATGGACTTCTCCAGGCCAGAATACTGCAGTGGGTAGCTTTTCCCTTTTCCAGGGGATCTTCCCAGCCCAGGGATCGAACCCAAGTCTCCCAAATTGCAGGTGGATTCTGTACCAGCCGAGCCACCAGGGAGGCCCTGCATACTTGACTGGGCCCTCAAGTGCTGCCCCGAAATTACAGCATATTTGCCTCAGGCCACAATTGTTCCACTCCTCTCCCCCGCCCATGACTATTTCACAACTTCTCTTTTCTCTCAAATCTTAAACCTTCTGTCCATACTCCCTATTTCATGGAGAAAATCATATGGATCAAAAGAGAACCCCACACTGGCTCCTACCACTAAACTTGTCCTGTCTTCAGCGCCCTTCCTCTTGGGAGAACTGCCCCTCTCTGCTCCTCTCCCAGACCAACCACTCCATTTGACCCCACACTCTCACCCACTCAGCACATTATCCTATGATCCGCCTCTCCATTTGCACCAGTGCCTGAGGCATCTCTTGTATCATTTTTAATATTCACCTAAGATATTATATGGGCTTCCCAGGTGGCTCAGTGGTAAAGAATCTGCCTGCCAATGCAGGAGAGGCGACATCAATCCCTGGGTTGGGAAGATCCGCTGGAGAAGGAAATGGCAACCCCCTCCAGTATTTTTGCTGGGGAATCCCATGGTCAGAGGGGCCTGGTGGGCTACGGTACCTGGCCAATCACAAAAGAGTCAGACAGGACTTAGCAACCCAACAGGATATAATACTGTATGTACTCTTCTAGGTACTATCTGTTTCGTTGTATCTTTTAACAGAAAAATATGTTCAAGAGTTGTCCAATGTCACTGTTTTCAGATATTCTGACCATGTCTTTGGAACTGATTTCAGTCAAGGTTTCCCCAAAGCCACTTGACTGAACTTGGTATTGTCAAGGTGACCAAGAATCATCACATTGGCAAGCCCAGTGAGCAGCTCTGATTCCTTGTCATCTTGATAAGAGCAGCCTTTGATTCAGATTATGAGTCTCTCCTTTTTAAAACATCCCTTGCATGTGGCTTCCAGAGCATCATCTCTTTGGTTCCCCTGCTCCATCGTCCAGCCCTATCCTCAGTCTCCGTGGCTGATGGATGATTCCTTATTTCCTGAAGACTCAGGATTGAATGTCTTTGGGAGTCTCTGCAAACATCTACTCAACGCTCCTAGGTGCTGTCTTCCACTTTCATGGCTTTCAGGATATACGTAAACTGACAGCTCCTAAATTTGTTTCTCAGCAGGTCTTGCACCCTGAAATTATGCCATTTGCCCATATTGATTATTTTGAATTAAATGTACTTGAGAAACAGCTAGTTCAGGAAGGACACTGAGCCTCCTTTTTCTATTGGGAGGCCGATAGAAGCTAAGGAAAACTGTATCGAATTAAAAACAAGATTTTCCATGCTTCTTGTGTTGAAAAGTGTCGTTACGACTGAGCATGCATGTCTGAGTGCACATGAATTACGGAGAAGGCACCTTTGGAATTTCTGCATTCTGCAGAGCAGGCTGGCAAGGGAGCAGGTAGCCCAGGCTGGGGATACATAGTCATAAAAGCAGCCCTGCTCTGAAGTACGCTCATCCTCAGGAGAAACCATTATTTATGCAGTTTCCAAGTGGTATTGTCAGGGAAAAGCCACAAAGAGCTAATGTGCCACGACTCTTATGTTTCTAGAAGTCTTCTGAGCAAGGCCTGGATTGTTCTGTACTATATATTCAAGGAACAGCCTAAGCAATAGAGGGAGGGTCTCTATGCAGCTAAGGACAAGTTTGCTTACAACCTTGGCAGAGGGATGAGTCTTTCCCCTTGGAGCCAAGGGCAAACATGCTTATTGCCCATTATACAAATTGGGTTTCTGGGGTTCTCTCCTGTAGTACGTCCCACAGCACTTGCAGGCCCTCTTTGTGGTGCCCTGTGGGAACTGGAGCTCAGGGAAGTGGCATGAAAATGCAGACAGTCTGGCTACTACTGTTGCTTTAGGTCATATATTGTCTTTCATCTCTGGCCTGGAGTTTCAGGTCACCCACCAACATCTCTGCCACTCTGGGAGGGTAAATTGTTAGTTTGCAGGTAGGGTAACATTTCGGATCCTTCACAGTGCTTAACAGTTTGGGTGATGAGCGTGGGATAGGGAGACAGAGACACCTTTCTAAAAATAAGAGTGAGGACTTCATGGGCTAACTAACAAGATTCAAGGGGAGTCCATGAAAAATGGTAGTGAAATTGTTGATGATGATATGAGCAGCTGGACGATAAATGACCCTTCCCCTTTGTCCATTACTAAGGCGAGGGGGTCACAGGATGAGTCCCAGGAAACAGGTTCAAAAACTGCTGCCTAAATGTGGTGTTGTTGTAGTTAACTTTCCTGGAGGCAGAGGAACTTCCTTGAGGATGTGAGGGTCAGGTCAGGTCCGCTGCATTGTAACAATGGGAGCTAGGGTTCACCCTGAGAGGCAAAACTTTCCAGACCCTTTCAGAAAATAGTTATAGAGGAGTATGACTACACTGAGTGTGAAAGGAGAGAAAATGAGGAGGTGACATTAGTAGTAAAGAATCTGCCTGCCAGTGCCGGAGATACAAGAGACACGGGTTCGTTTCCTGAGTTAGGAAGATCCCTTGGAGGAGGGCAAGGCAATGCACTCCAGTATGCTTGCCTGGAGAATCCCATGGACAGAGGAGTCTGGCGAGCTACAGCCCATGAGGTCACAAAGATCGGACAGGTCTGAAGCGACTTAGCAACCAAGCCTGCAGAGAAAGAACTAATTGTTAAAACCTGGGCTGGTTCCCTTGGAACGTGAAGGGGCGGAGCTTGTTAAGGTAAAAAGGCAGCCGCTGAGCCTCATAGAAGCTCAACCTCAGAAACCCAGCGTGGCAACTCTAGATCTACTGGAAGGCAACAGCGCAAGGACTGAGGTTTTGTTTGCTTGCAGTGGAGTCTCCCTTTGGAAAGGAAATGTTAGCCCTCCCAGGCAGATTTCTCTGAGACAATGAAACTCCTGGGGGAAACCATAGCAGAGATACTGACTAGTTTTCTGGAGCTTACTGCCCTGGATTGGAGTTAGAAGACGGATAAAAGACACTACTGGAGAATGAGAAACTTTCTCCCAAGAAAGTGAAAGTGAAGGCGCTCAGTGGTGTCCGACTCTTTGCAACCCCACTGACTGTTGCCCACCAGGCTCCTCCATCCATGGACGTTTCCAGGCAAGAGTACTGGAGTGGGTGGCCATTTCCTTCTCCAGGAGATCTAAATTTAGGTGTACTCTGTGGTCAGCCTCACGACCACGGAAGACTTACCTCGCCCTCACTTTGAAATGAGGCAAGAGGTTAAGAGATGTTAGCTTGGCAGCAGGGCCAGGGTACCACCCATCAAAAAGAGAATGCCCTTAAAAGCTGCTGCCATGGGAGCCAAGCGGAAGTAGGCCGGACCTTGCGGCCTGGTTGGTGGTCCTGGTGGTCCTGGATGGACGGCAGCCTGACTGCACTGCTCGGTCCGTGGTACAAGCAAGCGGCTCCCAGGGTACCAGCAAGAGTGTCTCACCCCCAAAAACAGAGCACCCGGCGGGCTGAGAACCTCGGGAGTTCGTGTTGTTGAACCGGGGCAGCTGCTGCGCTGCTGGAAAGAGAAGGTAAGAACGAGGCCTTGAGCAGCGGCTCAGGGCCTATCTTTCTCTGGTCTCCATCCCCCACTTCCTCCCCGCCGACCTCAGCTACTTGAAGTAGAAAGAAGATTAGAGGTAGCTCTGAGGTTTCCCTGTTGGAAAAGGGGAAGCAGAGACTCTGTCCACCCACCTGTGTGTGCTTCGGGGTGTTGAAAGGGGAGGAAATCAAACTTGAATGATTTTTCTGGACGAAGGTGCCACAGGTCCTATCGTCTCCAGGCTCGTGGAAGGAAAAGGTGCTGAGAAACAGCTAGTCGCTTGGAAAGGGTTCAGGGTGAGGAAGGGAAGCTCATGAGACCTTGGGAGCTTGCCGTGTTCTGTTGGTGATTCTGGGTCTGAATGTCTAGTCATTGGTGTGTGAACACTGCACTTCCTGCGCTCCACCCGCCCCGTTGCCTTCATCCTGGTCCTGCCCTGGCTGGCCTGGAAATAAGATAGCGTCTCAGAAGGAGAATGGAAAATTGCAGGCTTGGTTACAGGCTTAAAACTCAGAGGGGCAGTGAGAGATCCAGTGGCTCCATACGACAGGCTTACACTGTAAACAGAAAGTGAGCGGGAGCTGGAGGTTTACAGCCAGTGATCGCCGCTTGGATGCAGCTGTTCCTCCCTTTGCCTTAGCGATTCGCAGGCTTGGGGACAGTTCTTGAATCTACTGTATAGACTTGAGAGCTCTTGGCAGGCTTCATGTTCTGAAAGGCTAGGCCAGATTCACTGATGGTTTGGCTGAGCTGAAACCCGCTAGTATGTGCTGAGAGTCACCTCGGCGTTCAGGGGCCAGAATCATGTGTTTTTTTCATCCTGAGTCCCCACGGGGGTGGGTGTGTGTGTGTGTGTGCGCGCGCGCGAGCGGGTAGGGTTGGGGAGCAGTGCTGCGGTGGTTGATGACTTGATGGCGGACGTTTTATTCTATCCCAGGTTCCCGCAGGGCTCACAGTTGGGGCAGCTGTATATGTGGTGCCTTGGTGGCTGGAACATCCTTTGTTGACTGATAGGATAGGCGCGCGTGCTCAGTGTGTCTGACTCTTCTGCAGCCCCCTGGACTTCAGCCCACCAGGCTCATCTGTCCGTGGGATTTTTCCAGACAGGAGTACTGGAGTAAGGCAACATTTTCCATTCACAGGTTGAACTCATTGTCGTCAAACCCAGGTTCATGTATGTCCGAAGAATAGTAAGGTACAACAAACCGAAACATCTGAGTTTGGAGTAGAGAAAGGTTTATTAATCGAGAGGGCACTGGACCAGGAATATGGGAGAGGTAGGTTTGTCTCAGAACCATCTTGCTGGCTGACCGGGGTGAAAGGCATATAAAGGTAAAAGGGGCGAGTCTCGGGATACATGATCAGCTTGTGCACAGTTCTGATTAGTGTATGCTGGGAATTATGCTTTGCAGTCAACATCGTCAACCTTCTGGTTCCAACCAGTCGGTAATCTAGTGCTTGTGGTCAGCATATAGTCACCATTCTCCATTTGGATCAGGGACGTAGTTCCTGCAGAATGCCATGATTGCCATGTATGTCCTTTGAGGAGGAGCTGGAACTCTGTTGTGTAGCCAAACTGTTGTTTCTTGATTGCTTTCTATTGGTAACTGGAAAGCAGTCTGTCACTTCCCTAATCGGTAACTGCTTGAACCTGCCCTTTGGAACTCAGAGGAGGCCTAGGAAACTAACCCTTTTTTCCTACAGACATGAAATGGGGAACATGGAAAGGTTTTTGTACCTAAGTGGGCCCCAGAGAGCCCTGTTTGGTTTCATAACCTCAAGTAATTCCTCCCAAACAAGGATTGTTTACATTATTCAAATAGGACTGGAAACCCTAGTGTCCACCAGCCAGCTTGGCGGCCCCATTGCAGACCCTGGTAACCTTTGTCCAAGGAACTGGAGTAGGTGCCCTCAGAAACATTCNTTTTCCATTCCATTGTTTTTCTCTTTCTTTGCATTGATCACTCAGGAAGGCTTTCTTATGTCTCCTTGCTATTCTTTGGAACTCTGCATTCAATTAGGTATATCTTTCCTTTTCTCCTTTGCTTTTCACTTTTCTTCTTTTCATAGCTGTTTGTAAGGCCTCCTCAGACAACCATTTTGCCCTTTTGCATTTCTTTGGGATGAAATTGATCACTGCCTCCTGTCACAAACCTCCGTCAATAGTTCTTCAGGCACTCTGTCTCACCAGGTAGGTGAGAAGAAACATAGCTAAGGATGGTCCATGGCTTAATCAAGAGGTTAAACTAGTGAAGTTCTTAGACTGTGAACNTCAGACAACCATTTTGCCCTTTTGCATTTCTTTGGGATGAAATTGATCACTGCCTCCTGTCACAAACCTCTGTCAATAGTTCTTCAGGCACTCTGTCTCACCAGGTAGGTGAGAAGAAACATAGCTAAGGATGGTCCATGGCTTAATCAAGAGGTTAAACTAGTGAAGTTCTTAGACTGTGAACGCTGCTAAGTCACTTCAGTCGGTCCGACTCTGTGTGACCCCAGAGATGGCAGCCCACCAGGTCCCCTGTCCCTGGGATTCTCCAGGCAAGAACACTAGAGTGGGTTGCCATTTCCTTCTCCAGTGCATGACAGTGAAAAGTGAGAGTGAAGTCGTTCAGTCGAGTCCGACTCTTAGCGACCCCATGGACTGCAGCCTCCCAGGCTCCTCCGTCCATAGGATTTTCCAGGCAAGAGTACTGGAGTGGGTTGCCATTGCCTTCTCCATAGACTGTGAATGGTGAGGGTTAAATGAGCTTCCTTTATTTATTACTTTGTTTTTTCCCTCATGTGTATGGCAAGAGGAAAGGAAACAGCTATGTATTCAGCATTAGCAATGGTGTTGTTACCAGATAGGGAGAGTCAAAGAGGACCCTTCCTTGTGGGCCTTGGTTCTTGGTAAGGACACAAAGAAGAATCTGAGGTCTTACCTGTGGAAAAACAAGTTTATTGAAGAGAAAGAACACACCTCAAAGAAGAGGTGGGCCAAGCCAAGAGGGGCTCTGGTGCCAGAATGGTAACGTATGGGGTTTTTAAGACAAGGCTTTTTTACATTTTCATCTAGGTGGGCACGGACTGACAGTTTTGATTGACGCTTGCAAGTTACATAACAGCCTGTATTGCACATGTCTTTGCCATAATTCAGTCTGTTATACTCAGATGTAAGTATAAAATATTTTGAACCCTTAAAAGGCTCCCAGCTGCCTAAGGTCACTTGAGGACACAAGTTTGCATGAAGGGCGCATGTGTGTATTTAGAGAGGTCCCTGTGGTTAGCTGGTATACACTGTGTAGCTAGGGTGCATGTGCTCAAGTTGGAAAAATCTCTGGTTATTTTGTAGCTTACCTGTGAGCTCCCCTGGGCCACACTGGGAGGTGTCTGGGGTGGGGTTTGGAGATCATCTTGAATCATTTTCATCTGGGCCACCCCTCTTTGCTCATGCCTAACTTACTGGGAGAAAATTCAACAGAGCTGGTCAACAATGGAACAAAATGCCGGGCTCCCCAGTGTTGATATCCAGACACAAACCAGATTAGGTGATGTTTAGGTTGACAGTTAAAGTGTTGCCAGGTATTCAGATGGGCGGATCTGTGTGTATATATTAATGTAAAACTCAGAGTATGTTCTACTACTTTGTACATAAATGACATCATCACCACTACTTACCATTACAGTAACCATACACTGAAGGGCAAATGTGTTTCTGTGTATGAGTGTATAACCACACACCATGGACTAAAAAAGGACTAGTTACCCAGTTTGCATGTTTTTATCATTAATTAGCATCTGTACCAGCAACTGGACAAAGAAAAGAGAAGATGGACTTGGTGAAGGTAATCTGCTGGTGATTCTCATAAAATACTGGTTTGCATCGGGGGGGTGTTGTGGATCTGTTTTCTAAGATAAAATCACTCTTCTTCACATCCCCACTTCTATCACCCCAATTTTAGTTCATAGTTTTGCCCTGAGTGTTGTAGCTTCTTCCGCAATTGCCCCAACTCGATCCATTTTCCACATGATAGTCAAGGTGCTGTTGCTAAAATACAGACCTAACTTGATTCCCCACTGTTTAAGAACCTCTGATGATGTGCCAGCAGACTCAATGTCAAGTCTTTAAGAAAGCTTTTAGGCTCCCTCATGATATGAACCCTATTGACATCTCCAGTCATATCCCTGGTCCTTCCTCTTCTCATCCATGACATCCTAGTCTTGTTCAACTAACTTCATATCCTTACATATACTTTCTCATCGAGTTTGGGTTTCTGCCAGGAGTTCTCATTAGCAGGCTTTGCCTGGAAAACTCCCACCATCTTTCAGGAATCACAAGGCGTTTCACTACCACCTCTGCCCTTCTAGATGTTGAGTGTCCTTCCTGTGTACTCACATAGGCCCATAATTTTCAGTTTCATTGCCATCTGCTTTTCTTTTTCCTTGTCATTTGTCAGCTTATCAAAAGCAGGAACCATATTTGTCACTTTCTATTTTATGGCCCCAATGTATGTCCTAGTGTAAGCTCATGGTAAATGTGTCATATATCTTTGAAAGGGTGCATTTTTGTTCATTGTAGTAGCTTCAGAATTGATTATATTTTAATTATATATATGCATATCTAATATATGATACTGTCACAGGTGATCTTTATTTTGGTTTTGTGTTAGGGTGATTTGCATTTTCAGATTGCTTTTAATTCATAAAATTTCATGGCTTCATTATGTTAATGATCTTAATTAGGCATCTGTATGAGTTTCTCTGTCAATAACTTGTGAGCTGTCTCTTAAGACTGGCTGATAAATCGAACCTACAATTAAGAGGCAGACATGATGTTACTAAAGTGAACGGGTTTAGACGATGGAAAACACTAGGCGTGGAGTGGTGTTATCTGTTAGCTCCATGCAGAGACTTGAGGCTTGGCTGGCTTTGGTCACGCGATCAAATAGGGTACCAGATCCATCTTACAGTGTGCTGCACCCTGGAGACCGCCGCTGAGACACAGGCACTTTCCTCTGAGTCATGAGGCATCTCCCTGGAACCTGTGGTGGTGGGTGTGAGTGACAGGAAACACCCTGGGACAGTGTGGATGATGGTACTTATTCATAGTTCTGAGTGAGCTTGACTGATGCAGGCTCTGTTTCTTTGCAGTGGAAGGAGCTTTATTAAACAAGCATATGGGTAGCTAGGCCTGAGGGTGGGAATTCCTGGCAGCTGAGGGAAAGGGGAGGCATGGTTTGCCAATGCCATCTGCTTAATTTTCCTAATAATCCAACACCTGCCAGTGCGAGTCATCTTGTCTCCCCAAATGGCTAAAAACTGTAGAAACACCAATAATAATTTCTCTCGAGCCCCTCACCCTCTTTAGTAGGAGACTGACTTTCCAGCTTACCTGTTTGCTTTAAAATGATGAGGATGTGGTCTCTGAGCATCTCCTGAGTGCCTGCAGCATTCTTGGCACTCTTGGAAATCAGACTAATTAAATAACAGGCTTCTGAGAGAAATAAACCTTTCACCCAGTAGAAACATCAGTGAAAATTACTACCGGTTCTTGAATTGGCAGCCTGGGTAAGACTGGATTTTCTTTTAACCAGCTTTAAAATTTAATTCCTAGGTAAGCATTTGCCTCTCTCACGAGAATCAAAAATGTTTGTATTCTAATGTAAAAGTTTCCATGATTTAGTTTAGTGTCTGATTTATTTAGATTTTGTGGAGTTAGTTTAGACTAAGTTCTTTCAAACCAGAATTTTCTCCCACACACTCTTGACTGGTTTTCATAGGTCCCTGCAGCCACTGTCTGTTCATGTCCCTGTCACTGTGAAGGCAGGTAGGGGAGGCAGAAGGAAACTGGCCAGACAGCTCAGGGGAGCTTGGACGTGTTTTCCCTGAAGGTACACACCCTTCCCAACTCTTTATAAAACAAAAGGAACATTTGAGCAACAGCGATCCATCTGTTGTGACGATGTAATTCTATTCATCTCTCCAAGTGGTAAATGGTGACCTTCCTTAACAAATACTAGGGCTTAAGGGTAAAGCTGAACCTAGCAAGCATTAATTCTTGGGAGAATGAGAAGGTATTATTTGAACTATGTTTTCAGTCTTAAGCCTGGGAAGTGGGTTCTATTTTTAGACACTCTCAGTCTGGAATAAAGGGGAATCAGCAGTAGCAATCGACTTCTTCTGGTCAGATTGATTTCGTTTCTGTTGTTGTGTATTAAGATCCAATATCAGGAAACAGCTCTTACAAGGTGATAGCATCAAATTCTAATATGTTGGAAATACATATCACTAGAGAAAAATGATTCGTTGTAGTGAGAAAGTACACGGCAGTCACTGATACTGGTCTCATTTTTCTAAGAAAGGATTTCATTGGCAATATAAAATCCTTCAAGGTATTTTCTTGACAGTTTTTACAAGACTTTGACCCAAATACAATATGAAATGTAATCAATGATAAATACATAATCTGGCAGGATTTCACAGAGACCAAATCACCATCTATTTTGTCCATTGCCATTTATACTTCTTGCCTAGTTTCATTGTCAAGGATTGGTTCTAAGCCATTATTAACCAGTGCGTTGATATTTTCATTATTCCATAATTGGTGTGTGTGATGCTGATAGTGAAAACAAATTGCTTATCTTACTTTTGAAACCATGTTGAAGAAATATCTCAGAATTTAACATTGCCTGAATAAAACTAAAATTTTGAGGGTAATTAATTTTTCTGAGATAAAATTGAAAGCCTAATTTTAGCCTCAGGAAAATAATTAAGCCACAGAAGGATGAAGTAAAAACTACATGAAATCTGAAATATCTGGAGAATGCCAAAGTTCTGAATTTTGAGATGCAGTATGGTGGGGTGCCATGAAATTAAAAGACGCTTACTCCTTGGAAGAAAAGTTATGACCAACCTAGATAGCATATTCAAAAGCAGAGACATTACTTTGCCAACTAAGGTCCATCTAGTCAAGGCTATGGTTTTTCCTGTGGTCATGTATGGATGTGAGAGTTGGACTGTGAAGAAGGCTGAGCACGGAAGAATTGATGCCGTTGAACTGTGGTGTTGGAGAAGACTCTTGAGAGTCCCTAGGACTGCAAGGAGATCCAACCAGTCCATTCTGAAGGAGATCGGCCCTGGGATCTCTTTGGAAGGAATGATGCTGCAGTTGAAACTCCAGTACTTTGGACACCTCATGCAAAGAGTTGACTCATTGGAAAAGGCTGTGATGCTGGGAGGGATTGGGGGCAGGAGGAGAAGGGGATGACAGAGGATGAGATGGCTGGATGGCATCACAGACTCGATGGGCGTGAGTCTGAGTGAACTCCGGGAGTTGGTGATGGACAGGGAGGCCTGGCGTGCTGCGATTCATGTGGTCGCAGAGTCAGACACGACTGAGCGACTGAACTGAACTGATGGTGGGGTAAATTGATAAAAAGACAAGCAAAAATAAGAATGTAGCAAATAAAAACTAGTCCAAAACCCATTAAGCTTCACGACTCCTCTTGTATCTTCTCCAAATCCTGATCATCTCACTGTACCCTAGACTACCCTCTGACTGGTTTCTAGTTTTGAGTGTTTGTGTGTGTGAAGACGACGTCTAACCTCTGACTAGTTTCTCGTATGTTTTCAGTGTATCTACATGTGTTTGTGTGTGTGAAGACTAAGGAAATTAGAAATATATCATGCTTTTTTCTCTATTTATAAATTAACAAAAAAAGAAGAAATTGTTGCTGTTGAGAATCCCTGTGATGAAACAGAAATCACTTGTTTTCTTACCCTCCTAAATATCCCCTCAATTTTTCACTTTCACATCCTGTTTTCTTTCATCGTAAAGACACATTAAAATATTTTTTCCTAAATGTGATCTGTGCAGGAGCATAATATGCTTTTAAGAGAAGTGTTTCCAATTCATAAACATTTCCAATTAATAACACGTAATAACTGTTCCATTAAGATAGTGTCGTAAGTTTACAGTAAATTTTGTTTCCGAAGATAGTTCACTTTTATCAGTGCCTAGCATGAGGAGGAGCCTGGTGAGCTGCAGTCCATGGGGTCGCTAAGAATCACACACGACTGAGCGACTTCACCTTTCACTTTTCACTTTCATGCATTGGAGAAGGAAATGGCAACCCACTCCAGTGTTCTTGCCTGGAGAATCCCAGGGACGGGGGAGCCTGGTGGCATGCTGCTAAGTCGCTTCAGTGGTGTCTGACTCTGTGTGACCCCATAGATGGCAGCCACCAGGCTCCCCCGTCCCTGGGATTCTCCAGGCAACAACACTGGAGTGGGCTGCCATGGACCTTGATAAAACCTGGCCCGGAAAGAGCTGATAAGCATGAAGAAATATTTCAGACATGGTATGAAGATAGAGATATTTTTCAATTCAAGATACAAATGAGACATTATAAATAGTTTGAGAATAACTTCAGGTACTAGATAAATACTGTCTTAAAACAAGTTAGGAGTTTTCAAATAAAATAGTACAATTTTTGTCCCAAAAGTTTCAGGAGTCCAACATAGAGCTAGACTGCGTGCTGCCTTTCAGTTTAGTCAGTTCAGTCACTCAGTCGTGTCCGACTCTGCGACCCTATGAATCGCAGCACACCAGGCCTCCCCGTCCATCACCAACTCCTGGAGTTCACTCAGACTCGTGCCCATCGAGTCAGTGATACCATCCAGCCATCTCATCCTCAGTCATCCCCTTCTCCTCCTGCCCCCAATCCCTCCCAGCATCAGAGTCTTTTCCAATGAGTCAACTCTTCGCATGAGGTGGCCAAAGTACTGGAGCTTCAGCTTTAGCATCATTCCTTCCAAAGAAATCCCAGGGCTGATCTCCTTCAGAATGGACTGGTTGGATCTCCTTGCAGTCCAAGGGACTCTCAAGAGTCTTCTCCAACACCACAGTTCAAAAGTATTGATTCTTCAGCGCTCAGCCTTCTTCACAGTCCAACTCTCACATCCATACATGACCACAGGAAAAACCATAGCCTTGACTAGATGGACCTTTGTTGGCAAAGTAATATCTCTGCTTTTCAATATGCTTTTACGTACTGTGTAATAATGCATTAAAATTTCTTGGAAGCTTATTCTGAATCATATGAGAAAGCAACTTTAAAGCTAGAAAGAGACTTTTGCTATTACTAAATGAAATTTTTGCTTTTACAGATTAGATTAGTGGCTTCTCAAAGGTCTCTGTGATTGATTTTTTTCCTTCAGTCATGTGTGCCTGGTTATGGTAGAAATATGATTAAAAAAATTTTGACCTCTAATCTACAGCTGAATTGATGGTGGTGGTTTTTCTTATTATAGCTATTTTAAAGATACTGTCCAGTAAAGCATTTTGGAGTTTCTCTTTGCATAGAGGCTCTGTTATTCTGTTTGCTTCGTTGTAATAATAATGCATGCGTAATTTTCTACTTTAATCCTTTTTCACCTAGCTGAGGTTCATGACCCTATTTCACATCTTTATATCTTTATGAGGTTTTCTGTTATTACTTTATTTTTTCTCATTTATTACTTTAGAGTAGCAGAAGAATTTGGCAAAAACATATTCAGACAATGACTAGTATTAAAAATATAAAACCTTCCCTTATAAACCTTCACCCTATGTCCTGGTGTCATTCCCACAGGTAAATACTTTAGTCATTGCTTGTTGAATTGTGTTCCTGATTACCACCATGTTTCTAAGTGAGTTTACTTTCTAGTTCTTGTTTGGTCAACTTGAAGTAGGATCAACAGAAAACTTCGAGAGTACAGCTCTATGCATCTATGCCTTTGACACTTGACTCCTTTAGTCCCCAGTGCATGTGAGCCAGCATAATTCATGGGCTTCCCAGAATCCCCCTGCCAATGCAGGAGACACAAGAGAGATGTGGGTTCAATCCCTGGGTCAGGAAGATCCCCTTAAGGAGGAAATTGAAACCTGTTCCAGTATTCTTGCCTGAAAAATTCCAGTTGAGCCTGGTGGGCTACAGTCCATGGGGTTGCAAAGAGTTGGATGGGACTGAGCACAGCATAATTCAAGGACTGATTTTGAAAGACTGTGGTCCAAAAAGCAGTTCTATAAAAATAGGTTATTTTGTGGTATGATTAAGGCAATCTTGTTATCATTAGTGACTTTGAGCATCTTAAAAAAAAAGTGTGAAAGGAAACAAAAGCTCACACTAACCCTATTNTTTTGCTATTACTAAATGAAATTTTTGCTTTTACAGATTAGATTAGTGGCTTCTCAAAGGTCTCTGTGATTGATTTTTTTCCTTCAGTCATGTGTGCCTGGTTATGGTAGAAATATGATTAAAAAAATTTTGACCTCTAATCTACAGCTGAATTGATGGTGGTGGTTTTTCTTATTATAGCTATTTTAAAGATACTGTCCAGTAAAGCATTTTGGAGTTTCTCTTTGCATAGAGGCTCTGTTATTCTGTTTGCTTCGTTGTAATAATAATGCATGCGTAATTTTCTACTTTAATCCTTTTTCACCTAGCTGAGGTTCATGACCCTATTTCACATCTTTATATCTTTATGAGGTTTTCTGTTATTACTTTATTTTTTCTCATTTATTACTTTAGAGTAGCAGAAGAATTTGGCAAAAACATATTCAGACAATGACTAGTATTAAAAATATAAAACCTTCCCTTATAAACCTTCACCCTATGTCCTGGTGTCATTCCCACAGGTAAATACTTTAGTCATTGCTTGTTGAATTGTGTTCCTGATTACCACCATGTTTCTAAGTGAGTTTACTTTCTAGTTCTTGTTTGGTCAACTTGAAGTAGGATCAACAGAAAACTTCGAGAGTACAGCTCTATGCATCTATGCCTTTGACACTTGACTCCTTTAGTCCCCAGTGCATGTGAGCCAGCATAATTCATGGGCTTCCCAGAATCCCCCTGCCAATGCAGGAGACACAAGAGAGATGTGGGTTCAATCCCTGGGTCAGGAAGATCCCCTTAAGGAGGAAATTGAAACCTGTTCCAGTATTCTTGCCTGAAAAATTCCAGTTGAGCCTGGTGGGCTACAGTCCATGGGGTTGCAAAGAGTTGGATGGGACTGAGCACAGCATAATTCAAGGACTGATTTTGAAAGACTGTGGTCCAAAAAGCAGTTCTATAAAAATAGGTTATTTTGTGGTATGATTAAGGCAATCTTGTTATCATTAGTGACTTTGAGCATCTTAAAAAAAAAGTGTGAAAGGAAACAAAAGCTCACACTAACCCTATTGTGTGTGAATCATCACTCAGTCATGTCAGATTCTTTATGACCCCATGGACTGTAGCCCGCCAGGCTCCTTTGTCCATGGTATTTTCTCGGCAAGAATACTGGAGTGGGTTGCTGTGCCCTCCTTCAGGGGGATCTTCCCAACCCAGGGATCAAACCCAGCTCTCTGGCATTGCAGGCAGATTCTTTACCCTCTGAGCCAACATTCTATTACTCTGTGACAATTACTTAATATTTTCCTGTTCCCCCTCCCCCTTTCTTATATGTGCATATGGACAACTTTCTTGTTAAATATTTTTTAAAAATTCTTAAATATTAATCAAAATAAATATTCTAATATCCTCTGATTTAAAAAAAAATAATTCTTATTTTAGTTGGAGTTAGGAAAAACTGACTTATATTGCTCAATCTTCTTGTCCAGGAAAAAGGAATCTCCATTAATTCTTCTGTAATTTCTCCTTGCAAAAGACCCACATAATTCTGTTTAGGATCAATTCGAAGTGTTGTTTTACATTTATTTTGACATGATATATTTATTTTATTGAAGTACATTTAATGTGCAATATTATGTAAGTTGCTGGTATACAGTATAGTGATTTACAATTTTAAAGGTTATACTCCACTTATGGTTATTATAAAATATTGGCTATTTTCCCTATTTGTACAGTATAGTTTATTTTATACCTAAAAGTTTGTATTTCTTCCTCCTTTTGCCTATAATGCCCCTCCCCTCTTCCAACTGGTAACCACTAGTTTCTCTGCATCTGTGAGTCTGTTTCTGTTTTGTTATATTCACTAATCTGTTGTTTTTTCAGTTCCACATATAGGTGATATAATACAGTATTTGTTTTTCTGTCTGAGTTGTTTCATTTAGCATAATACCCTCCAGGTGTATTCATGCTGCTACAAATGGCAAAATTTCATTTTTAAGTGGTAAGTTTTCACTGATTGTAGCAATTTTGGATTCTAACATTTTCATCAGTTCAATTGCTCAGTTGTGTCCGACTCTCTGCAACTCCATGACCGCAGCATGCCAGGCTTCCCTGTCCATCACCAACTCCCAGAGTTTACTCAAACTCATGTCCACGAGTCGGTGATGCCATCCAACCATCTCATCCTCTGTCACCCCCTTCTCCTCCCACCTCCAATCTTTCCCAGCATCAGGGTCTTTTCCAATGACTCAGTTCTTCCCATCACGTGGCCAAAGGTTTGGAGTTTCAGCTTCACATCAGCCCTTCCAATGAATATTCAGGACTGACTTCCTTTAGGATAAACTGATTGGCTCTCCCATATATATAATAAATTTATTACGTCTTTAATTTTTCTCAACTTATTTTTTGCATGTTTTCTATTGAAGTACACTTTACATATAACATCATATAATTTAAGGTGTACAGATGATATTATTATATATTGTAATATGGCTGTCTTTGGAACAATAGTTAGCACCTCTCTCGTGCCACAGAATTGTTCTTTTTTGTGGTGAATATAAAAGGCTAGTCACCTGACAATTTTGATTTCCACTACAATTTGTCTATATTCACTGTGCATTAGATGCCAAGGACTTGTTCACTAGTTGCAATTTTGTGCCTTTAAACAGCTCTCATATTTCCCGACCCTCAAGCCCCCCTAGTAACACAGGTTTACTCTGTTTTCACAAGTTTGGCTTTTTAAGATTCCACATAGAAGTGAGATCGTATAGTTTTTGCGTTTTCCTGTCTGTCGCCTCTCTTAACATATGCTCAGAATCCACCCATGTGGGCCCAAATGGCAGGATCTCCGTCATAGGGCACATTTTTATCCATTGTCTGTACATGGACACAGGTTGCTTCTGTATCTTGGCTATTGTGAGAATGCGGATTCACGTGGGAGTTCAGGTGTCTCTTGAGATCCTGAGTCCATCTCCTCTGTGTATATATCCAGAAGTGGAACTGTGGTGTCATATGGTAGTTCTATTTTTTAATGTTTTAAGGAATCTCCATATTGTTTTCCGTAGTGGCTGTAACAATTTACATTCCCATCAACAGTGCACAAGGGTTCCCTTTGCTCTGTATACTTGCCGATACTTGTTAGCTTTTGGGTTTTTGATGACAGCTATTCTAACAGGTGTGAGGAGATATCTTGTGGTTTATATATATGTTTCCCTGATGTTGAACATCTATTTATATATCCATTGGCCATCTGTNAGAAAAAATACAGTTGCATTTATAAAATATTTATTCATAGTTTTCTTCTTTGAGTCAGGCTTGAATTTAGTCCCCTGGTGTAGTAGATGATTAAATAATAATATCTAACATTAGACCTCAAAGGTTTCTACAGTGTCTTTTTGTGTGTCATTCCCAGGACCCTAAAAAGACATTATTAAGGACATGGTTTAGTACTGGTAACACTTTCACTTTCTCACTGTAGGTTTTTACCTTTTGCTAATTACAGTTCCCAGAATGAATACAGGAAATCAAGTTGTTTTGGTTGGAAATCAAGTTGTTTGGCACATAAATCAGTAGCTTTGGTACCNGACCCTAAAAAGACATTATTAAGGACATGGTTTAGTACTGGTAACACTTTCACTTTCTCACTGTAGGTTTTTACCTTTTGCTAATTACAGTTCCCAGAATGAATACAGGAAATCAAGTTGTTTTGGTTGGAAATCAAGTTGTTTGGCACATAAATCAGTAGCTTTGGTACCTGAGAAGTGACTCCTCATTGTTTGGCAGCAAGACTTTTGTTAGCATGTGTGTGTGTGTGTGTGTGTGTGATGTGATAGGGTTCTGAGTCTTTGGAATGAGGGTGCGTTGGGATTGGTGGGTGAAGGAGAAGGAAATGAAGATGTTCTTCAAGTGCTCTTTTGGTTTGAGATGTAAGCACAGGCTCTTTGCTGATCATTTCTAATCCGATCCGTCTAACCAGAAGTTATTGCTAATTCTTTCAAGAAACTGACAAAATTGTACATCAGTAGCCTTCNCTGAGAAGTGACTCCTCATTGTTTGGCAGCAAGACTTTTGTTAGCATGTGTGTGTGTGTGTGTGTGTGTGTGTGTGTGTGTGTGATGTGATGTGATAGGGTTCTGAGTCTTTGGAATGAGGGTGCGTTGGGATTGGTGGGTGAAGAAGGAAATGAAGATGTTCAAGTGCTCTTTTGGTTTGAGATGTAAGCACAGGCTCTTTGCTGATCATTTCTAATCTGATCCGTCTAACCAGAAGTTATTGCTAATTCTTTCAAGAAACTGACAAAATTGTACATCAGTAGCCTTCATTTTCAAGAAAGTTCATGAACTTATACTTTCTGTGTCCATGTATATGTGATATTTTAAAAGGGAATTTCAAAAAGAGGGTGAGTCAGGAACAGTGGAGGAGGAAATGGCAACCCACTCTAGAATTCTTGCCTGGAGAATCCCATGGACAGAGGAGCCTGGAGGGCTACAGTCCATGGGGTTGCAAGAGTCAGACACGACTTAGCAACTAAAACCACCACCACCACCAGGAACAGTTATCAACAGACATCACGGCCTTGTAGCATCCATTTTCCTTGTGCCATAGACATCTACAGGATCTGTAGTTACACTGGCTTTATCGACCATATGAAGCTCTAAGGCTCAAATGAGCTCTGTGCAAAAATTTCAGAGTTAGAAGTACCTTATAAAATATTAGCATTACTTATACACTTTGCATCTACTTGAGTTGTGGGACTCTATCTTTCCTTCTTGACCCACTAACATCTAGCACAGGGCAAAACTGAATTATATTTTCCATCTTGTATTTAAACAGCATACATAGAGATGTGAGATGTTCTACCCATTAATTTTTGTGCCCTGTCACCAAGGTGGGATAAAATTAAATCTTCCTTCATGACTCATGAGGAATAAAGTAAGGCTATATGGACTATGGGAAAGCCAGAGAGGCAGCTTATGCTTTTTTTTTCTTTTTTTTTCATGCTCAGGAACAGCTTGATAACACCTCTCAGTCACCAATAAGGGTGTGAAGGTAATCATNAATTAAATCTTCCTTCATGACTCATGAGGAATAAAGTAAGGCTATATGGACTATGGGAAAGCCAGAGAGGCAGCTTATGCTTTTTTTTTCTTTTTTTTTCATGCTCAGGAACAGCTTGATAACACCTCTCAGTCACCAATAAGGGTGTGAAGGTAATCATGATACCTTGATTTTTTTTTCACATAATAAAGGTTTAATCTTGCAGAGATAAAAATCTTTTCGGAAGACATCACTTTCAGTTCAGTTCAGTTCAGTCACCCAGTCACGTCTGACTCTTTGCAACCCCATGAACCGCAGCATGCCAGGCCTCCCTGTCCATCACTAACTCCCGAAGTCTACCCAAACCCATGTCCATTGAGTTGGTGATGCCATCCAGCCATCTCACCCTCTGTCTCCCGCTTCTCCTCCTGCCCTCAATCCTTCCCAGCATCAGGGTCTTTTCAAATGAGTCAGCTCTTCGCATCAGGNGATGTTCTACCCATTAATTTTTGTGCCCTGTCACCAAGGTGGGATAAAATTAAATCTTCCTTCATGACTCCTGAGGAATAAAGTAAGGCTATATGGACTATGGGAAAGCCAGAGAGGCAGCTTATGCTTTTTTTTTTTTTCCATGCTCAGGAACAGCTTGATAACACCTCTCAGTCACCAATAAAGGTGTGAAGGTAATCATGATACCTTGATTTTTTTTCACATAATAAAGGTTTAATCTTACAGAGAGAATCTTTTTGGAAGACATCACTTTCAGTTCAGTTCAGTTCAGTCACTCAGTCATGTCTGACTCTTTGCAACCCCATGAACCGCAGCATGCCAGGCTTCCCTGTCCATCACTAACTCCCGAAGTCTACCCAAACCCATGTCCATCGAGTTGGTGATGCCATCCAGCCATCTCATCCTCTGTCTCCTGCTTCTCCTCCTGCCCTCAGTCCTTCCCAGCATCAGAGTCTTTTCCAATGAGTCAGCTCTTCGCATAAGGTGGCCAAAGTATTGGAGTTTCAGCT
>SJYA01003144.1:989563-1068188 GCA_006410615.1 Neotragus moschatus | reverse complement strand
TAGTTTCATTCTTTTACAAGTGGTTGACCAGTTTTCCCAGTACCATTTGTTAAAGAGATTGTCTCTTCTCCATTTTATATTCTTGCCTCCTTTGTCAAAGATAAGGTGTCCATAGGTGTGTGGATTTATCTCTGGGCTTTCTATTTTGTTCCACTGATCTATAGTTCTGTCTTTGTGACAGTACCATACTGTTTTGATGACTGTGGCTTTGTAGTAGAGCCTGAAGTCTGGCAAGTTGATTCCTCCAGTTCCATTCTTCTTTCTCATTTCTCATAAGGAATTCTGGTCTATAATTTTATTACAGTGTCTTTTCCTGGTTTTAGTATCAGGGTAAATGCTGGCCACTATAAAACTAGTAGGAAGTATTCACTCATCCATTTTTGACGAAGAGTTCAAGAAGGATTAGTATTTATTTTTCTTCATTGGTGAATTCTACCAAATTCTTGAAGCCATCTGGTACTGCATTTTTATTTATTGGGAACTTTAAAAAACTGCTCTGATTTTCTGGTTACAGGTCTGTTCAGATTTATCTTCTTGATTCACTTTTGGTAATTATGTTTCTAGGAATTTGTCTTTATCATCTAGGTTATTTAACTTATAGTTGTACAGTTGTTTATAGTATTTTTTATAATTTCTATAGGGTAGGTGCTAACGTTTCCACTTTCATTTCTGATTTTGGTAATTATAATTTTTTTTTTTAACTTAGTCTGAAAAGGTCAACAAAATTGACCAACCTTTAACTAAAGAATCAAGTTTTGGTTTCCTTGACCTTTTCTATTGTTTATCTATTCTCTATTTTGTTTCTAAAGGAGAAATAAATATTTATTATTTCCTTCTTTCTGTTACCTTTGGACTCAGATTGCTATTCTTTCTCTAGTTCGTTAAGCTAAATTAAGTTAGGTACTGGTTTGAGATGTTTAAAATACGGACATTATGACTATANTGGTTTCCTTGACCTTTTCTATTGTTTATCTATTCTCTATTTTGTTTCTAAAGGAGAAATAAATATTTATTATTTCCTTCTTTCTGTTACCTTTGGACTCAGATTGCTATTCTTTCTCTAGTTCGTTAAGCTAAATTAAGTTAGGTACTGGTTTGAGATGTTTAAAATACGGACATTATGACTATAAATATCTGTTGTTTTCACCACATCCTCTAAATTTTGGTATAATGTATTTTTTGCTTTCATTCAAGTATTCTCTAATTTCCTCTGTACTATTTTTTTCCTTTGATCCACTCACTCGTTGCTTAAGAGTGTGCCATTTAATTCCATGTAGAATTCTTCATTGACCCTTGAACAGTGTAGGTTTGAACTGCATAAATCTGCTTATACACAGATTTTTCAATAGTAAATAGTAAACAGTACTACATGGCCTGGGCTTGGTTGAATCCCTGGATACAGAGGGCTGACTATAATTTATATGCCAATTAATCCCTGCCTTGTTCAAGTGTCAACTAACTGTTTGTGAGTTTCTGGTTTTCCTTCTTTTACTGATTTTTTGGTTGGTTTCATTCCATTGTGGTTGGAGAAGATATTTTGTATTATTCCAATATTTTAAAAATTACCAAGACTTTTCTAAACATTCTACCAGCTCAGTTTATTGCTCAGTTGCGTCCCACTCTTTGTGACCCCATGGATTGCGGCACTCCAAGCTTCCCTGTCCATCCCCAGTTCTCAGAGCTTGCTCAGACTCATGTCCATCGAGTCGGTGATGCCATCCAACAATCCCCATCTCATCCTCTGCTGTCCATAGTCTATACTGGAGAATATTACCTGTGAATTGGGGAAGAATGTGTATCATGCTGGTATTGAGTGCTGGGTATATGTTAGGACTTACTGGCTTATAGCAGTGTTTTTGTTTTCTATTGGCCTTTTTATCTTTGGTTACCGTTTGCATGGAATATTATTTTCCACCTATTCATTTTAACATATTTGTATCTTTGGAAATAAGGTGAGTTTCTTATAATCAGCATATAGTTAGATCGTACACACACATACACACACACACATATAATTTCAAAAAAATTACAAAGTATAATGAAACTATTTTATGTCCCTCAAATCTTTTCTGAATATATAGGGTCAAACTTGGTCAATCTAAGTAGAAGAATATTAGATATCCAGTCACAGAAAAGTACTTTTCTACATGCACCATACAATTTTTTTGTATTCCCCTTACTAAAAAAAAGTGTGTATTAGGAGGAGAGGATAAAAAGAGGAAAGAAGGAAAAAAAAGGAATTAAAAAAATAAGAAAAAAATACAAGGCAACACTGATCTGTAACATTTCATGTGTACATTATATTTCAATTTCCTGTTTTCTTCAATAGTCCTTTCTTTTTCATGTGGCTGTCCAGTTTTTCAACACCACTTATTGAGATAATTCTTTCTACATTGTATGTTCTTGTTCCTTTGCTGTAAATTAAAATGTCCCTGTGTGTCTGGGCTTATTTCTGAACTCTAAATTCTCTTCCATTGATCTTTACATCTGTTTTTTGACAATACTATGCTGTATTGTTTGCTATAACTTTGTAGTATAATTTGTAATCAGGGACTGTGATATCTCCTTTNTATGTTCTTGTTCCTTTGCTGTAAATTAAAATGTCCCTGTGTGTCTGGGCTTATTTCTGAACTCTAAATTCTCTTCCATTGATCTTTACATCTGTTTTTTGACAATACTATGCTGTATTGTTTGCTATAACTTTGTAGTATAATTTGTAATCAGGGACTGTGATATCTCCTTTCTTTTTTTCCCCCAAGAATTCCTTTTTCCAAGGTCTTTTGTGGTTCCATACAATGTTTTTGAATTTTATTTCTATAAAAATTGTCATTGGGATTTTGATAGGGATTTCAATAGAATTTGTAGATTGCCTCAGCTAATATGGAAATTTTGTAACCTTAGTTCTTCCAATCCATGAGCACAAAATATCTTTCTACAGTGTTTAGTGTACAGGTGTTTGACCACCTTTGTTCGACTTCTCAGTATTTTATTCTTTTGCTGTGATTGTAAATGAGATTGTTTTCTTAATTTCTTTCAGTGAGTTGTTTGTTAGAAGAGAAGCAACATCTTTTTATATACTGCTTTTTATACCAAGCAACTTCGTATTCATTTATTTAGTGGTGTTTTTGATGGAGTCTTGATGGCAACAGCTGTGGGTTTGTCATATATGGCCTTTGTTATGTTTAGGTATTTTTCTATACCTGTTGTGAATTTTTTTAATCATAAATAGATTTTGAATCTTGTCAAAAGCTTTTTTTGCATTACTGAGATGATCATATGCTTTTGTTTTTTTTTTTTTTAATGTGGTATCATGTTGGTTGATTTGTAAATGCTGAATCATTCTTACATTCCTAGAATAAACCCCACTTGATCATGGCTATAATCTTTTAAATTTAGTGTTGTACTTGGTTCACTACTAATTTTGTTTGGTAGTTTTGCATCAATGTTCATGTCTGTGTTGTCTTTGTCTGGTTTTGTTATAAGGTAATATTGGCCTTGTAAGTTGAGTAGGAAGCATTCACTCCTCTTCAGTTTTTTTGAAAGTGTTTGAGAAGGTTGGTTAATAAATCTCTGAATGTTTGGTAGAATTCACCTGTGAAGCTGCCTGATCTTGAACTTTACTATATTGGGAGGTTTTGATTATTATTTTAGTCTCCTTACTAGTAATTGATCTATTCAAGTTTTCTCTTCCTTCCTTCTTTATTTAGTTTTGGAAGTTTGTATGATGCAACAAACTTACCCATTTCTCCTAGGTTGTCCCAATTTGTTGGTATATAGTTGTTCATAGTATTCATGTTACTGTGGTAACCACTGTAATTTCTCCAGTTTCTGATTTTTTATTTATCTGAGCTTTCTCAATTTTTTCTTAGTGAGTCTAGTCAAAACTGTCAGTTTTATCTTTTCAAAGAAACAGCACTTAGATTTCATTGATCTCTTCTATTGTGATTTTAGTTTTTATTTCATTAATTTCTGCTCTGATCTTATTTCCAATTCTAGGCTTTCTTTTTTTAGCTGCTGCTGTTTTTGGTTCTGTTTCTGGTTCCTTTAGGTGTAAGTTTGTTAGTGTTTCTTGTTTCATGAAGTAGGCCTATGTAGCCATAAACGTCACCCTTAATGCCACTTAAGCTGTATCTCATAGTTTGGTATCACATTTTCATTTTCACTTGTCTTCATTTTTAAAATTCTACTTTGAGTCCATAGTTGTTCAGTAGTGTATTGTTCAGTTTCTACATATTTGTGATTTTTTCCAGCTTTTCTATGCAGTTGATTTTTAGTTTCACACCATTATATTGGAAAAGATACTTGATATGATTTCAAACTTATTAAATTTACTAAGACTTGTTTTGTGTCTCACTGTATGGTCTATCCCTGAATGTTCCATACATGCTTGGGCATTTTTATTCTGTTGCATTTGGATAGAATGCTCTGTGTAAATCTGTTATGTCATCCTGGGCTAATTATTTATTTAAGGCCACTCTTGCCTTGTTGATTTTCTGTCTGGATCATATATCCATTGATTTAAGTGGTGTCTAAAGTCCCTACTGCTATTATGTTGTTGTTAATATTTTCTTTACTGTTAATACTTTATTTATTTTGATGTTCCTATGTTAGGTGTATATATGGTAATAAATGCTATGTTTTCTTGAAAATTTTTCATCTTTTCTTTATATAATGTCCATCTTTGTCTATGTTATATTTTTTAGCTTAAAGTTGGTGTTGTCTGCTTTGGTTTGGCTACTATTCAGAGGATCATCTTCCATCCTTGCACTATGAGCCTATGTTTGTCTTTAGAGCTGAGATGAATCTTGTAAAGGCAGCAGATAGTTGGCATTTTTTAAATCCACATAGACAGCATGTGTTTTTGGGGGGAGTTCAAAAACCAGGTCCATTTAGGGTGATTATTGATAAATGAGGAATTAGTAATGTCATTTCACTTTTTATTTTCTGGTTGCTCTGTATATCCATTTCTGTTTCTGTAACTTTAATTTGGTGGTTTTCTACGTTTTTATCAGTTGCCCCTTTCTAAATATTTTGTGTCTGTACCCGAGGTGTGTTTTGTGGTTATTGTGAGGTCTGCATAACTCCTTAGATAAACTAGTCCTTTGCTGACAGCATCTTTGTTTGCCTCTACAAGTGCAGTTCTTTCCTTTCCCTGATGTTTTTGATTCAAATGATCCTTTTGTGTTTTGGTACCAAACTGAAGTAGCTATAGTTATTTTTATCCTTTTTCTCCCTTTAATTTTTATGCTATTAGTTTAACAACCTGTTCTGATACAGAGTTTCAGTTTTCTGTCTCTGTCCACCTCAGTTTTGTGTACTTTTGCCTTTTTCCTTTCAGATGGAACTTTCAGTATTTCTTTATAAGGCAAGTCTAGTGGAGATTAACTACCTTGGCTTTTGTTCATCTGGAAACTCTATTTCACATCTGAAGAATGACTTTGCTTAACAGTATCCTTGGCTGACAGTGTTTCTTTTGATATTTTGATTCTGTCCTTCCATTCTCTCCTAGCCTATAGAACTTCTGCTGGGAAGTCAGCTAATAGCCTAATGGGAATTCCTTTGTAGGTTACTGTCTTTTTTCCTCTGGCTGCTTTTAAAATTCTTTGTCATTAACTTTTGTCAGTTGCAATCGTCCCAACCCAGGGATTTAACCTGCATCTCTCACATTGCAGGAAGATTCTTTACCATGTAAGCCACTAGGGAAGCCCAGTGTGTACTGGTGGCCTTTTTGTGTTGAAATAATTAGGTGTTCTCTTAGCTTCATGAATTTTATATACAGTTGCTTCCCCAGAATTTGGAAGTTACCAGCTAATATTTCTTTAAACGAACTCTGTGCTCTTCTTCTGGATACCCATTATTTTCATGCCGTTGTTTCCTAGCAGTGTCAAATAGTAGTCATAAAATTAGATTTAAAAAATATTCTCCTCTACCTGAATCATTTCTGGAGTTCTGTCTTAAAGCAGACCATGTGAAAGAGAAAATTAGCAACTCATTCCCAATGCTTTTGAATATGATCCTCATCTATTTCTTCAGCTCCAGAATTGAAGAATTTAAATCTGGTAAAGTGTTCTTTCTGTTCATTAATCTGATTCTTGAGCTCACTGAACTGCTTATCTTTCTTATAGCATGTTTCTTCATGACAACTATTTTTTAATTCTCTTAGATTGCAGTATTCTGTGACTTGAAGTTTGGCTTCTGGAGAATTGTCATTTTTCTCTTTGTGACACTGTTACCATGGTTTTTCACAGTGCCTGATGAGTTGTTCCTCTGCCAGCATATTTTGAAGTAGGAAATACTTTTCTTTAGGTAAAGCTTGCCTTTTACTCTGATTTTAACAATTCAGCAAGTTGATAGCTAGAGCTTTTGTTTTTCAGTAGGTGGCACAATAGCATAAGTTACTGGTTTCTTCTGCCTGGACTGCCTGTGGCTATGCTTGAGAATAAGTACTTTTTACTTCATGGTGTTTGATAGGTCTCTTAGGTCTCAAAGACTTTGCTCATTTGTCCTTCATTCTTTTTGGTCTTATTCCTCAGACTGGATCATTTCAGTACATCTCTCTGTTCTGCTCTTGAGTCCCTCTAACGAATTTTTCGATTATGGTATTTTTTAGTTTCATGATTTGTATTTGGTTCCTTTAATAATTTCTATTTCTTAATTCATCGTCTGAGGCATTGCTAACCTTGTTTCCTTTAGCTAATGGTTTCATTTAGCTCTCGGAATATGTTACAGACATGTGGAGTCTTTATCTAGTAAGTCTACTGTCTGTGCTTTCTCAAGGATAGTTTTCTGCTAATTTTTTTCTTTCCTGTGAATAGACTGTTTTCTTGTTGCAAGCTTTTATTCTTTGAATTGCTCATTTTAAATACTATAATATGGCAACTCTGGAAATTAAATTCTACTCCCTCTCCAGAGCTTCTGCTGCTTATTGTAGGTTGTACTTCTTTAGTGACTTTGCAAAAATTGTTTTTGTAAAAACTGCATGTGGCAAGTGAAGCTTCTATTTCATTAGTGGTCAGCTAGTAGTGTGACAGAGCTTTCCTTAAATGCGTAAAGCCAAAAAGAAAAGAAAATGAGAGAAAATACCCTCCTGGTCTTTGCAGATTGACTGTGTTTGTTGCCCCTTCAACACTTACCTAGGGTTTACAGCTCCGCTTTGGCCTCCACTTCCTGCTTGGGCTTTGGTGTAAAGACTGGCAAGAGGTAAAAGCTGAAGGTCTTTGCACATTTTTAATGATGTATCCTGCCTTGGGTTACTGGCGAGGCCTTCGAGATTCCTTAGAGTATGAGGGTGCGTTTTGAAGCCCTTATTCCCCAGAGTACGTCACTCCCATTTCCTGGCCAGGCTTTCAACTTGGTGTGGTGCTTGTTGCAGCTATTGTTTGCCTGGGCAGCGGCAGCATGTTCATTTACCTTCAGAGTTTCTAGAGAAACACCCTTTGTGTGCAGCCCTTTTGCTACCCTGAGTGACTTCTGAATTAGGTCAAACAAAGCCAAGCCCCTTGCCTCAGTTTTCCTAGCAGCCTCCAGAAAAGTGAGAACACTCACTGTTCCTTGGGAACAAGGTCCGTTCTGCTTCCTCAGAGCCAGGTGCCATGCCAGGAAGACAAGCTGCCATTCTTTTGAGGCTGACTAGGGCAGAAGGCTGAGGAAAAGTAAGATGAAATGCCATTAAACTAGCCTCCTGGGTTTGTTATTTTTTTCTTTTTTAAGCATTTACTTGGCTTCTATAAGACTTAAACTACTTTACAGACTTTCAACAAAATTAACATCAGCCAGTTTTTGTCAGCTTTTCTAGTGTTTCCATGGAGGGGCTAGGTCCCTAGAGTTCCTCATTATGCTACTTTTGTTGGCATATATGCCTATTTTTAATGGAAGTAGATGCACCAACATTTGGGTGAATGTAACATGGCTTTCCTATTAGTCCGAATATGTGATCCTTTATTAAAACTTTGTGTAGTTATACTCTAGTTATATCATAAACATCTCCATATAGTCCAGAAAAGTAAGCAGGTAAAGAAGGAACATGGAAAATGACAGATGTGCTTATGAATCATATAAGGAAATTTAGGGCTGGGTTCATGTACATACTTGTACCCTTTGAGTATAACTGGCTACTGTGCTCACCCGTTTTCCACTACTAGAAATTAAGTCAGTTTGGCTTCCTGCTGGAATAGGAAAAACATCTTCTTTTAATGTTTTAAACTTACTGAATTCTGTGGACTCTGAAGAACATTAAGTCTCTAAGAGGCCACTCAAATCTTTTGACCCTAGAGGCCAGAGCTCATGTGTTTGCCCCGTAAACCAGTCGTCCTTCTTGAGGCACAATGTTCAGTGTCTTTGATCTTGGTATAGAGTGACCACTCTCTTCGTGTACCTTTGTGGGAGGTTCTCCTAATAGCAAGAAAGGGAATACTCGCAAGCTCTTTGGTTTTAAGATCGCATCTCTCCAAATCACCATACTTGCTGAATTATAATTGACAAGGATATTCCTTCACATGACAGAAAAAGAAAAGTTACAGTAAACACACAACACTATTGGGCTTACTCGTGAATATCTAACGTAAGGAACAATGTGCTGAGGAAAACGGAACACTTTATTCAAGAGATGTTATTGTATTAATAGATGAAATTTTCATATGAAGATTTAAATGGAATTTTACTCCTTTAGATGGAATTTTATATTAAGATTTTTCTCTCCAACTGAGTAGGTGAGTTAATACCTTTTATTCTAACTGGAGATGGTTAAACATAAAATCTGTTTTTAAGGTAGATTTCCATGCAGTGAATCTAGCTGAAGTAACATTGAAGGATGTAATACACCACATACACATTCATTTTTCAATTTAAATTAGTTGACAAAAGTGATGATATCTTATGTTTTGTATGTGATTTTCCACATGCTACATTCTGAAAACAGACTACATTTGAGCTACTTCCTGTAGTTTTGTCTGTAGCACTTTCCAGGAATGACTTATTATGAGGCAGACTTTTGCCTTTCCCTAATTCAATAATTGCCTATACGAAGCAACAGCTTTTGAAACGGAAACTCAGGGCGGGGAGGGGGGTTAGTCATAGATGGCATATATTTAATATTTGGAGAAAATTACAGAACATAGGCTAGAAATTTTTTACTAATCTGGGATAGGGAAGTTCTCTTTACCTCANTAAGAATTTGAACATGTGTTGCTTAAGTTTGGTTAACTTCTGTGAGTCATTCTCAATGTTAGAAAGACTACTAGTTAAATTAGCATGTAAACTGACAACACAGGGGAAGAAAGGGAATGAGCTGAAACATACACTTGGATTGGGTCATTTCAATATCTTAGACAAAATATTTTTTCTGGTTATTTAATCAATATGCATTTACTTAAAATAACTAAATACTTTAAGAATTTTATAATTTCACTATATTGAACAGTCAAAAATAATTTATTATAAATCATAATAAAAGTATCATCAGGTTCTGATGAAAAAATACAAATAGATGTTTATACATATAGAAAGTAAAAAGTAATTATTTTTGCCTTTCTTGATTTCCCTAGGCAACACTTTATCTATGAAAAGAAGTGTAAGTTTGTAATATAAGTCAATTTCAATAACATCATTAAGCTTTTGTTGGCTATTTGTACCTTCCTGCTAATGTGTAGCAAGTTTGCTTTTTATAGTCTTGACAATGTAAGTTTAGGACAACCAGGTATGAACCAATTGTTAACTAATATTAAAACAGTAATATTAAAAATATTAACGGTTACTTTATTTGAAAACCACGTAGTTGGGAAATTGTTCAATCTAATAAGTTTACTACTCCAACACTTAAATTATAATATTCTAGGCATATGTTACTTCGTCTTTCTGAACCTCGGTTTCCTCATTAGTGAGAAGAATGCTTGTTTTGGATGATATCCAAAGTTCTTTCCAGTGCTAATGTTTATTTTAATCCTGTGATACTATATAAATAAAGAGTAAAAAAATATACACATTATATAGCATATATATACTATATAGTGAATATAAATATACTGCATATACTATATAAATAGTAAATATAAGGCATTGTATATTTAAATATATATTATCTCTATTAGTTTATAATATATAATAAAGCAATTATGCAATACAGCCTAAATTTTTCATTACTCTATCTTTTTCTGGGGAATTACTAAATTACAAGATAAAAATCAAGTGCTGATGTCTAAAGGCAACAAGACATTGCTTCTATTTTTTGAGATAATAAGTTATGACTTAAGTACTGCAAGGGTAACACTGCCATGAAGATCAGCAGTAACATTCCTCAGAGCAAAGATACTGCTGCTGTTCAATCCACCCAATCTTTAACAGTGGTGGCAAAGCAGGTGTGTATTATATATATATATATACACATATATATATATATACATATATATATATATATATATATACACACACACACATATATATCAGAGAAGGCAATGGCAACCCACTCCAGTACTCTTGCCTGGAAAATCCCATGGACGGAGGAGCCTGGTGGGCTGCCATCTATGGGGTCGCACAGAGTCGGGATACGACTGAAGCGACTTAGCAGCAGCAGCAGCATACATATATATCTATATAATATCTATATAAACGTGTAGATGAACACTTTGGCTTTCTCTGTCCTCAGATATAAGGTTGCCCTCAAGATAAAGCTAACTGACTGACAGAAAACATCACCATAAAATATTTAAAATTGTAATGAAAGTTGCAAAACTTAGAATTTAAAAAATATCTGACAATGTATAGGACTTTTTTAAAAATAAAAATAGTCTGAACATTTCAAGCTATGGAATACTAAAGATCACCTTTTATAAAAATACTGCTATCATAAAAGCAAGAATATAACCCTTTATGATCATTTTATGCTTGCTAACTTTTTGGTTCTGGGAAGATTAAACAGGTTCTACTTTTATATGTTGTATGATTATAACAATAACAGTGTGTTAGGGAACATGGGCAGAAGAGACCTGGGTTTGGAGCAGGGATGAGCCTGGCTTTGGACCTGAGGCTGAGGTGACAATGTGGTCTGAGGTCTGGTTCTAGGCCTTAGGTCAGAATTTGGCATGTCTGTTGGGACCGAGAAGTCATCTGAAAGGAAAAAGGAAGGTCTAGGAGTGTCATGTTACAAAATCCAGGGCGTAAGATATTCAAGAGGAGATAGTTAACTAGAATCCTGGAAGGGTTATGTAGGTTGCACATGAGAAAAGGCATCTGGGTTTGATTACTGGGTGGCCACTAGAGACCGTATTATGTGTGAAACACGTTCTTTTTCTCCTCCTGTGAAATAGGAAGGAGGCACGAAACTGTGGTTGGTGTTTTGTTTAGACTCCTCTTAGAGTAGTTAATTCACCTGTTCCCCAGTGATTTAAAACATCAGAAAGGATGCAGTGCTCTTGAGTGAACGAATTCTGTCCAATTGCGATCAGGTTAAATTCTCTACCGAGATCTTCAGCTGGCCAGAATTTTCTTGGCTAAGGTTCTCACTTCCTGTTCTCAAATTGGGAAAGAAGTCAGAGACTTCTGGGCATGTCCTGGCACTCTGTCACACAGAAATCGCTTACATGGATAAGGGGCAGCTACTGATGTCATATTAGAGCCAAAAAGTGTAAAAAGGAGGAAAAGCCTTGGTTCGTCACTCAGAACAAGGATAGGCCACTAGCGGGTTCCATGCCTGTTCCCCTGGCCTTGGAGTTAGTAGAACTTAATGATTCCCTGTTCTTGGGATTTTCTAACCTTTATCTTCACAAGTGTTCTAAGGGGATGCCAGGGAGAAGTACATGACGGCTGCCAGCTAGCCTCTTTGGCCAGAAGCCCTGGGGGCTCTCTTTGTGATAGAAACTTACCAAACCCTGAAAAGTCAAGTCTTAAGTACATGATCTAAAATAAAGGCCTAAAGAAATTCAGGATTTTATTAGGAGTTAGGAAACAGATCTTTGGGAGCGGTAAGCTTTCTGTATCTGTAGCTACACAGGGTGACAGCTGTCAAGTCTTACGACTGCTAAGGGCACAACTCTATAGCCTACACAGAGGGGGACGTTTTGGAAGAGGTGGGTAACATTACTGTTCATAACTCTGTGTGGTCAGAAACATGGATGCTGGATCTGGGGGAAAAGACCAATAGAGCTTGTATGTGGGAAGAGGTTGGCAGTCAGATAAAAAACAGAACTTAGGGATAACAGGAGCTTCCTCCTCGTTCCCTGCTTTCAGGGGGTGCTGAATGGTGGCGTTTCTGCTGGAGTAAGAAAATTGTATTTACACAATGGAAATAAGCCTCCAGAGCTTCCTTTGCTGTGTGTCTCTGCTTAGACCATGTCTTCTGAGGTCTGAGGGGTGGGAATGTGCGCTGCAAAATCAAAAAGTCTAGATTCTGAGTTTTCTATTAAAATCACGTTGGATTTATATAGAGGTTCCTAATATCTAGCTTTGAATTACCAAACGTTGATTAAAAAATTAGTCCATGTTTAGAAGACTTGTATTTTATTATTCTCAACATTAAGACTTATATTGTTAGTGGGAAAAGAGATCTGACTACATTTTTCCTCTGCAGAATTCAATACATTTCTGTCAGCTGTAGAGTTCTGTTTTCTTCCCTCAAGTAACAAAACAGAAATAACCAAATGCAATCATATTTTGTTTGAAGTGGAGGGCAGACGCATGCATATGGCCATTATTGTTTAACAAAAAAACACTGTACTTGTCAATGGTTAATTCTGTGGGCAAAGTCTATTGCTGGGAATTTTATACAAAGACTTGTTCCTGTAGCAGCTAAGTACAAAGCATGACTGGAATATGAGATCTCACAGCTCAAAGTTACCTTTCATTTGTAAAGCAATAGTCCGCTACAACTTGTCTTACTTATGAGATAAAGATTATGGCTGTTATCTGAAAGATGAGGAAAACTGAGGCTCAGAGAAGATGAAAAGACTTGCCTGAGGTTACAGTTTTAAAGTGCCATGGTCCAAATCTCATCTTCTCACTCAAAGTCCAGATCACTTTCCAATACACCACAGTGAAATACAACAATATGGAAAAAATAGTCCTTGAGATTCGATTTCCACTTGCAAAATAGTATTACAAAGACAGCACTGTATTCTTTATGTCGACACTCTCCAGATCTTCACTGACTCATCTCTAAGTCTTTGGTCCTTCATGGTATTCCTCAAAGCTGGAACTCAGCATCAGAAAGGCAATCCCAGTGAAATTCTTATCAATGACACATGTTGTGGGTTGATCGCCACACCATTTCTGTGTTTTCTATTTGTATAGCTTAAGACTGTATTTTCTATTTTCCCTATAGATAAAAGATCTACATCTAAGTAAGATATAGACACGAATGGGATACTGTTACATACTGCATGTCTTGGGATATTTTGCCTTGCTGTGGTGGTTCATTTAGTATACTTCCCTCACAATTCATCAGGAATGTCTTTCATGTCTAGCTATTATTCTGTACTTTCCATTATGGAATGTAGATTAATTTTTTTTTTAAAAACACATTATTTCTCAAAGTAACTCAAAGGAACCAAAGACAACATGAATTACAGGTATCTTGTTAATAGTTTCTATGTCCATTGTAAGCTTAATCAGTGTATATTTTTTGATGCCAGCCAGCTCAGGGTCACTTTGGGGTTGCAATAAGAGCCCAGGTTTCCAGAACACTGTTTGCGCACACTGCGCCCCTTCAATGTGGTGGAACAACGAGACAACCCCATGGGGGTGTCACGTGATGTGAATCCACCTTCTGGAGTGTGCAGTGTGGCAAACCAATGCTCTTCTGTCCACTGTTTTTCTCTCTTGCTGGTTTCTGTTGCATTTAGATAAGGAGTGCATTTACAAAATGCTTCTGAGGAAACATATTCGGTTAGTAAGTACATGATGAGCACCTGCTATATGTAACACTCTGGAGATATTAAAAAGGCACCTTACAGTACTCCAGAAAGAAAAGAATGCCAACACACAAAAGTTACATATGGAGACTTAATGAAAAAGTTAACATGGTAAAGTGCTATTGAATAACCAAGCGCTGAAATGGCTAAGGACAGGCAAGAGGTAGGTGAGGTAATTTCTTCTGAGAACCTGCAACATTCCATGAACTATAAATTGATGATGTAATTTATCCCCTCAAAATTCTCAGATACATATTAATTATTATNAAAAAGTTAACGTGGTAAAGTGCTATTGAATAACCAAGCGCTGAAATGGCTAAGGACAGGCAAGAGGTAGGTGAGGTAATTTCTTCTGAGAACCTGCAACATTCCATGAACTATAAATTGATGATGTAATTTATCCCCTCAAAATTCTCAGATACATATTAATTATTATGCCAAGTTTACAAATGAAGAAATAAGCTTAACAAAGTTGTTACCCAACCCCATAAAAACATACTTTTACAGGTGAGGAAAAATGAGACTGAGAAGTTAGTCCCAAAGTTGTGACAAGACGGTGTAAGATTCAAACCCGTATCTATGTCTGCTGGGCCAGAGTTCTTAACTGTCATACAAAATGATATACAGAATTTGAATTCATGTCTTGGATTCTAAATATTTTCCCATCATATCACACCATCCCTCTAAGACAACTACAGAATCATAAACAGGTAGCAAAGGGAGAGAATTACTAGAGAATTTTCTATGCTATTTTCCTACCCAGATAGAGACTTGACCTTTCAAACAGTTTCATAGAAATCTTTTCGAAGAAAATTTTTGAATCAAAGTATGTCAGGGGCAACCAGTGGGAAAGTAATTACCCATAAGAGACGACATTCATGTATGAACACTAGCACTTTGCTCTTGGAAAATGGAACAAACCCTAAAGCTAATCTTTATTTAATATACAAAATGAATTCTTGCTACCACTAGAATATAATTTCTTTTTCTGAACTATGGGTCAGATGGTAATTAGATCGAATTCTTAGTATCTGTGTTATTTCACTAATTTCAAAGGTTTTGAGAGCCCAATTAAGTTCCTCAGAAGGTTCAGGGAAAATCTAATCTTCACCCCACCGAACCAAGCAAATAAAAACAACACTTGCTAATTTTTAGCATTAAAAAAAATCCTGCTCAGGAAAAATTAAATATAAATGGGTAAAATCTTTACATCAGAACTAATAATTAGCAGAAAGTAGTTTTTGAGTAATACTATGTGCCACATACTAGTACTAGGCAGTGTGCTAAGTGACTCACATCATGTAACCTTTACATGATGTCAAAGTATGTAAACATTTCCCACTTAGAAATGAGAAAACCAAGGATTACTTTCCCAAAGTCTCTGAGTTAGTAACATGTAGATTAAGGATGCAAATGACGGAAGTTTGCTTACTGATCCTTAAAAGATGATCTGGGAGAATTTAGTCATAGTATGAAAANGATGTCAAAGTATGTAAACATTTCCCACTTAGAAATGAGAAAACCAAGGATTACTTTCCCAAAGTCTCTGAGTTAGTAACATGTAGATTAAGGATGCAAATGACGGAAGTTTGCTTACTGATCCTTAAAAGATGATCTGGGAGAATTTAGTCATAGTATGAAAAATGCTGATAACTGTAGGGAAAAAACCCTTAAGACCAAAATGTGAGGAAGATTTAAGGAAATAGGGTAAACATGTAATAGACTTTTATCCCTTTCAGCAAGCACAGAGTTCAACAACAAAAATATCAGTGTGAAGTTCTGAGAAAATAAGAAACACATGAATGTTTAAGGTTCTGTGTAGTTTAAAATAAAAATGGAAAAGCAAAAAGATCATTCTGTATAGAAGAAATTAAAGACTGTTGATCAACTAAAAATTGTGAGGCAATAAAAAATTAGTTTATAGACATCAGTGGCATTTCCTGGTATAAAAGTTAAAAATCACAAACCTAAAATACAGACATCAAAGGCCACCAAAGAGTGGTATTATATGGTATCACACCCAAGAGTGGATTATAGCATTGAAGCTAAAATCCTTGCTAAAGGTGTTTTTCAATTAGCAGATGGAGTTATGTTCAAATGTGCATTTTCAGTAAAGGATATCTCGCATCTCATCCAGTATCAACCAGAGGAGGTAGAAGAGGAAGGGTTTTCCATTCTTTTAGAAGAAAACTGTTTTTTTTTTTCTGTCCTGAAGGCTCATCTCAAGGACAAGGAAATTGTCTTAAGAAAGTCTCCCCCACCCCCCATACAAGCCTACTTCAGTGTATACTGGTAAAAATGATTGGGGGTTGACTTAGCTCTTGGTCACCAGGGTTTATGATTCATTATAATAAGCACTAACTCCCTTCGAATATGGACATCCACATGGTCTTTTCAGTAATACGAGGCCAGGGCATATCTTCTGGTATATAGAATAGCCTTTCTCTTGTTATAATGATGGTGTCCAGAATCTTATTTTCTCCTTCCCTACAAACTATCATTTTCCAATAGGAACAGGGTTTTTTTTTTTTTAAATCAAATCATATTATGCTGGTGCCACAGAAACATGCTGCTGTGATTGCAAAGTATCCCTCCAGAATATGACACTATGTTCATCACTGACCGAGCCTCTCCCACAGAGTAGCTCAGAAGGAAAAGGTTTCTTTTTTCTCTTGTACTGACATCTCATCTTTTAACTCCTGGAGAAGGAAAAGGCTACCCACTCCAGTATTCTGGACTGGAGAATTCCAGGGACTGTATAGTCCATGGGGTTGCAAAGAGTCGGACACGACTGAGCGACTTTCACTTTTCAACTATTCCCAAATGACTTCTCTCCTCCTTTCTCTCATTTATTCCTTCTCTCACTCTGGCTTCTGTATCACGTTTGCTTTTTCTCCAGTGAACTAGCTGGACAGATACTTTCTTCCCCACTATGCCGCCTGGTTTCTAGAATTTAGCTCAGGATTATTCCAGTTCTCTGGTGTATATTCTCCTTCTAGTCCTTTGGGCAGCAACTGCTCTTGATTTGTTGTTATTACTGTTCAGACGCTCAGTCCTGTCTGACTCTTTGTGACCCCATGGACTGCAGCATGCCAGGCTTCCCTGTCCTTCACCATCTACTGGAGCTTGTTCAAACTTGTGTTCATTGAGTCGGTAGTGCCATCAAGTGATCTTGTCTCTGTCATCCCCTTCTCCTGCCTTCAATTTTCCTAGCATCAGGGTCTTTTTTAATGAGTTGGCTCTTTGAATCAGGTGGTCAAAGTATTGGAGCTATATAGCATCAGTCCTTCCAACGAATATTCAGGATTGATTTTCTTTAGGCTGGTTTGATCCCCTTGCAGTCCAAGGGACTCTTGAGAGTCTTCTCCAACACTGTGGTTCGAAAGCATTTAATTCTTTGGTGATGAACTTTCTTTATGGTCCAACTCTCACATCCATACATGACTACTGGAAAAATGATAGCTTTAACTAGATGGACCTCTGATGGCAAAGTAATATCTCTGGTTTTTAATATACTGTCTAGGTTTGTCAGCTTTTCTTCCAAGGAGCTCGAGTCTTTTATTTTCATGGCTGTGGTCACCATCTGCCCTGATTTTGGAGTCCAGNATACATGACTACTGGAAAAATGATAGCTTTAACTAGATGGACCTCTGATGGCAAAGTAATATCTCTGGTTTTTAATATACTGTCTAGGTTTGTCAGCTTTTCTTCCAAGGAGCTCGAGTCTTTTATTTTCATGGCTGTGGTCACCATCTGCCCTGATTTTGGAGTCCAGGAAAATAAAGTCTGTCACTGTTTCCATTTTTTCCCCATCTATTTGCCATGAAGTGATGGGACCAGATGCCATGATCTTAGGTTTTGAATGTTGAATTTTAAGCCAGCTTTATCATTTTCCTCTTTTACTTTCATTAAGAGGTTCTTTAGTTCCTCTTTGTTTTCTGCCATAAGGGCGATGTTATCTGCATATCTGAGATTATTGCTATTTCTCCCAGCAATCTTTATTCCAGCCTGTGCTTCATCCAGCCGGGCATTTCACATGATGTACTCTGCACAGAAATAAGCAGGGTGACAATATACAGTCTTGACCAACTCCTTTCCTAGTTTGGAACCAGTCTGTTNAACCAAGAAACTGGAGGCTTTACTTGGCCTTTCTTATTAAACTTCTTGCCCTCAGACCTCATGTTTTTTTTTTTAATTCTCTTATACTGCAGACCAGATAAAAGGCAGATGGTCCCACAGCTCACATCTGATATTCAGATTTCTTCTACTCCTTGAGTATGTTTATTTATAATGGATGTGAAAAGTCTTGGAAATGTGCCTCTGCCCATATGAAAAGATAGAGAGGCAGGGTTGACGTGTTTTACTCCTTACGATAAGCCCTTAATCAGATCTCTGTCATGGGAACAGTTCTGTGTCCCAGATAAACCTACACATGGCTGCCATCACCTATGTAGAAACATTTTCTTGAAGTAATTGCTCAGTTCACAATGGCAACTCACTCCAGTAGTCTGGAGAATTCCCATGCACACAGGAACTTGGCAAGCTACAGTCCATGGGGTCACAAAGAGTTGGATACTACAGAGCAATTATCACTCATTCACTCACCTGCAAGAGGGATATAAATTATGAGATTTTATTTTCTGTCAATATATCCTGAGCTCTACTATCTCAACAGAAAGCTCTCAAAATCTTGGAGAAAAGGGACCTTTACTTCTTCACTGGGGAGGAGGATGCTCCCTAGAGAAGTGGAATACTCATTCCTTTGAGACAAGTTAAGGGAGGAATGGTCAAGAAATGAACCTGTGCCTACTTCCGTACCTGGATAACCGTAATCTGGTATGTCAGTTGTATTTTGCTTTAGTAAGAATAATAGTTTGGTTATAATAACATTGTTTCAGAATGAATTTTCACCATCTTCCCATCCCCAATTATCTAACTATGTTGATGAAAATCTTGGGAGATGTTCTTTTATGACAGCTTGTAGTGATCAGAGATTCTTTTATCATTTTATTTTCCATTCATGTTGCCATTCTTTATTTAAAAAGCTAAGACTTTGAAGAATTCAAACTATGATGGAGTTTACTGGACAGTGAACACTAGATTATATGAGAAAAATTTGTAAATGAAGTAAAAAGCATGAATAGGCAAACTAAAACAAGAAGAAATTTTGATAAATTCCACAAAGTTGAAAACTCATTTTGTTATGTGTGTGTCTGTATATATATGTAATGTATACATACATATATATATCCACGCACACATACATACATGTACATGCAACATATATCTAAAATGAAACTATCATATACGAAGGAGGGCAGGTACCATGCCTTATATATATATCTCCTTCATATAATCCGTGCTGAACACATAGTAGGTGCTCAAAAGCTTGCTTAACAGAGTTTAAGGTGACTTTGCAAATAAGGTAGCTACTTTATATTAATCCTTAAATACATGTTAGAAACATAAAAACATGAAATTCTGTTTATTCTATTAGTTTAAAATGAAAACATTCATATTAGTATAATGATATTACCTGTAAGGGTAGCCGTGGTACTTGGAACGAAATATTGAAAGTAAAAAACTGAAGAAGAAGACCACCAGGCCTAATCCCACGAGACAAATAACTAGAAAGAAACAGAAAACTCCATTAGTCTAGACACACACAACACAAATGTTTATGTTTTTAAAAAGCATTCAGTTAATTACACATACTTACATGTAACAGCTCATGGCACATACAGGTACCACAAACCAGATAATCATTATTTTCCACATTCTTCTCAATGACAATTTACTACTTGGAGTATGAAAACAAAACAAAAAAAATAGTGATTGATCTAAGTTTTTGGGTGGTATTCTTCTCTTACCGAATTCCTACAAGTACTAAAATGACCCCAGAAGGACCAAAACAAAACACAAGAAAATGTGATAAACCACAAATGAGATTATCGGTCCCTGCACTGTGAAGTACTGGCTATATTAGCAGAGACATCTACAGTATTGGAATGTGCAATATAATTTTATTTTCAGATGCCATGTCATATTTACAAAGAAATGTAATTTTAGATGATTCGCTAGATTATTGCTTCAGTAAATGCCTGTTAATTACAAGTGATAAGTTCATCCCAGCACACTGACAACCAGTAACCAAAGGCTTGGGGTGTGGGAAAATACAGACTCTGTGATAGTCAAAGAGGGAAAACCAACCCTAAATAGCTGGTGATGGTGTTAACGTATTAGTGTTCGTTTTACAAAGGAGCAAGTGGTGTTATGTCGCAGCAGAATATGCCGGGCTGTGACTTAGGTTTCCAGCATCACTTTATCCCTCACGAGTTGACAACAGGGACGTTTCTTTCCCTTTTTGTTATGGTTAGGAAGATTTTACTCTAAAGTAGATGAAATATATGCAAATACATCTACTAGATTTTTAATTAAATTTGCTAGTAGTAAAATCTTTAAATGCTTAAAAATATGAGCCAATTAAATGCACGTATGTTTAGAAGAAAATATATATTTAGAGAAATGGAAATTTACCTAAGTCTGCTCTGTAAATAAGTTCTTTTAATAAAAAATACCTAAATATTTCTTAAGGATAAAAAATATGCACGATACGTGTATCCTTTCATTAGTTTCAGGGAATTCTTTAAAAACACTGGACTATCTAATATGATTAATTATAAAAGAAAGGGGAAGATGAAAGAAATTAAACATGCCAAGATAGAAGAAAACAACGGAGATTAAATAATTCTGCTTCTATAGTGATGAACTATAATTTTTAAATTATTCTAGCATATAAATTAGACCAGGTTTAATTAGAATCCTAGAAATCAGTGGAGACTTTTAGGAAATTGTTAAAACATGATCCAGAAGCCTGCTGATCAGTTTTCCTTCAACTCTTTAGGAATATCACTCTCTCAGTTTTGAGAACAAATTGTGAAAAATCCTAAGTACTTAAGAGCATTCAGTTGTAGCCTCTGTGACATTTCATATATAACACACATGCAGGTGAATTTCACATGAAATTTGGCAGAAAATAAAGCAAAAAAAAAAGGCTGCTGAATACTGCAAAAATGAAAACCACCTTTTCCCCCTGAAACTGTAGAATGCCCAAATAGACACCAGCCACCTGACGTAGCAACTTTGCTTACAATAATCTTAGTGCACCTAGAATGAATGGCATGATGCTTTACTTTACATCTTCCTACATTTGGTATGACCACACACTTCTTCCTTTCCTCAGTCTTTTTCCAGAAGCTGAGTAAAACACTTTATCACTCCCTTTGCTGTTGACAGTATGAAAAGGCAAAAAGATAGGAAACTGAAAGATGAACTCCCCAGGTCGGTAAGTACCCAATATGCTACTGGAGATCAGTGGAGAAACAACTCCAGAAAGAATGAAGAAATGGAGACAAAGCAAAAACTACACCCAGTTGTGGATGTGACTGGTGATAAAAGTCAAGTCTGATGTTGTAAGAGCAATATTGCATAGGAATCTAGAATATTAGGTCCATGAATCAAGGCAAATTGGAAGTGGTCAAACAGGAGATGGCAAGAGTGAACCTCAACATTTTAGGAAATCAATGAACTAAAATGGACTGCAATGGGCGAATTTAACTCAGATGACCATTATATCTACTACTGTGGACAAGAATCCCTTGGAAGAAATGGAGTAGCCCTCATAGTCAACAAGAGAGTCCGAAATGCAGTACTTGGATGTGATCTCAAAAACGACAGAATGATCTCTGTTTCCAAGGCAAACCATTCACTATCACAGTAATCCAAGTCTATCCCCTGATCAGTAATGCTGAAAATGCTGAAGCTGAACATTTCTATGAAGACCTACAAGACCTTCTAGAACTAACAACCAATGATGTCCTTTGCATTATAGGGGACTGGAATGCAAAAGCAGGAAGTCAAGAGATACCTGGGGTAACAGGCAAAATCGGCCTTGGAGTACAAAATGAATCAGGTCAAACGCTAATGGAATTTTGCTAAGGGAACGCACTGGTCATAGTAACATTGTCTTCCAACAGCACAGAGAAGACTCTACACATGAACATCACCAGATGGTCAATACTGAAATCAGATTGATTCTATTCTTTTCATCCAAAGATGGAGAAGCTCTATGCAGTCAGCAAAAACAAGACCAGGAGCTGACTGTAGCTCAGATCATGAACTCCTTATTGCCAAATTCAGATTTAAACTGAACAAAGTAGGGAAACCACTAGGCCATTCAGGTATGACCTAAATAAAATCCCTTATGATTATTCAGTGGAAGTGAGAAGCAGATTCAAGAGATTAGATCTGATAGAGTGCCTAAAGAATCATGGACGGAGGTTTGGGACATTGTACAGGAGGCAAGGATCAAGACCATCCCCAAGAAAAAGAAATGTTAAAAGGCAAAATGGTTGTGTGAGGGGCCTTACAAATATCTGAGAGAAGAAAAGAAGCAAAAGGCAGAGGACAAAAGGAAAGATATACCCATCAGAATGCAGTGTTCCGAAGAATAGCAAGGAGAGGTAAGAAAGCCTTCGTCAGTGATCAGTGCAAAGAATAGAGGAAAACAACAGAATGGGAAAGACCAGAGATCTCTTCAAGAAAATAAGAGATACCAAGGGAACATTTCATGCCGAGATGGGCAAAATAAGGGATGGAAATGGTAGGGACCTAACAGAAGCAGAAGATATTAAGAGGTGGCAAGAATACACAGAAGAACTGTATCAAAAAGATCATGACCCAGATAACCACGATGGTGACTACAGCCATGAAATTAAAAGACCCTTGTTCCTTGGGAGAAAAGCTATGATGAACCTAGACAGCATATTAAAAAGCAGAGACATTACTTTGCCAACAAAGGTCCGTCTAGTCAAAGCTATGGTTTTTCCAGTAGTCATGTATGGATGCGAGAGTTTAACTATAAAGAGAGCTGAGTGCTGAAAAATTGAGGCTTTTGAACTGTGGTGTTGGAGAAGACTCTTGAGAGTCCCTTGGGCTGCAAGGAGATCCTACCAGTCCATCCTAAAGGAAATCAGTCCTGAATATTCATTGGAAGGACTGATGATGAACCTGAAGCTCAAATATTCTGGCCACCTGATGCAAAGAATTGACTCATTGGAAAAGGCCCTGATGTTGAGAAAGACTGAAGGCAGGAGGAGAAGGAGATGACAGAGGACAAGATGGTTGGATGGCATCACTGACTCGATGAACGTGAGTTTGAGTAAACTCCAGGAGTTGGTGATGGCCACGGAAGCCTGGCATGCTGCAGTCCATGGGGTCGCAAAATGTCGGACACAACTGTGTGACTGAACTGAATTAAACACTTGATATGCACCGTGGGAAATGTCTCAAAATGTGATCAAGTAAAACAGAAGCTATTTACTTGATTCTATGTGGTGGAGCAAAGTAATGGAACTGAGGTACAGGCACATGGGGAAGGAAGAGGACTCGGGAGGAGTCAGTGGTGACCCAGCAAACCATGCACTGCAGCCATTCCCAGAGAGCATACTTGGGAGAAGAAAGTGCTAAGAGGGCACAGATGGATTCTGACTTGGGCAACAGTAATCCCAGCACTTGCATTACATCCAAAATAAAAACCACACTGGGATCAAAAGCGCTAATTTCAAAATATATTTCCCATTCCCTACTCCTTCTCTCTCTCCCATGCACTCGCTTGTGCACTCTTGCTTGCACACACATAGATACATAAAGTGGCAGTGGGTGGGGGTTGAAGTGATTATATATATGTATATATTACACACTATCTTACTACTTTAATGTGATAGGATGTATGATAAATATATGAACATGTAAGAATTTGTCCTTATATAAATAACTACTCGTTGGTCCCAAGAACATCACATTCTTTATGCAAATGATAAATCATAAAATGATGTTCTGAACAATGATTAACCAAACAAAGTAATGCATTCATTGCTTCTGTGGTTTCTTTATAACAGTATGTAAATGGCATCAGGGGAAATGAGGGTAAAGGATCTATTACATCCAAAATGCTTCAACACTAAAGATCCCTAAGTTTTGTATTTAGAAATCACTATGAATGACTGACATTCATGTCACCATAGCTAAAATTCCCATAAAGAAAATAAGTTTGGATTTTTATTTTAAACTTTTTAATAAATTAAGAGTTTTCTCCAGATGCCTATGTTCTTCATACATACATTCTGGGTTTTAATAGGGTTCAGAAATGCAAAGCATATTGATAAAAATCTTAATTATAGGTTTGTGGAAGCATAATCATAAACTCACATAGGGACTTTATATCATTTATGGAAAGATCTATGGCAGGAAATACTGAATTTAAGGCTCTCTGACATTATTTGACCCATGTTCCTGAGGGCAGAAGATTTTTCCTATGTGTTTTTTTCCTTTTCCTGCCAAAAACACTTCATAAAAATGTGTAATCTTATTGGAACTCCCTGAGAGGAACAGTTCTGTCAAAGGATAAAATAGTCACACAAAGCTGAAACTCAGTAGAGTTGTGAATGTTGGAATATCACTGGAAAAGGCAAAAACCCTGAAAAAGATCGTACCAAAAGATGCCCCCTTTCAAAATGTAGCTCAAAAGGGGTTTCGGAGGTAGTTGGAAGGCATTATAATACTTCGAGGTACAATACTTATGCACAAACTTTTCTGTCTGAATCAGTCCTTGAATGCATAGATGACTCTTATGGCATAGGGGACATATTATTAGCCTATAAATCCTCTGAAGACTCTGTCTCTAGAACTTTCCCCCTCTCCTGTACAGTGGACATGACTAAAGAGCCCATAACTTCAGCAGAGATAAATCAAACCACTCGCAACAAGGGCGAGTAACAGCTTTTCTTTATACTCAATTCCACAGAAAAGCACCAATCCCATTTTGGAAGAAATGTATTTTTAAATATTTGTGCACACACCACACATCTAAGAAAGAGAAAAAAGTAAGAAACACTGCGGCTGTCTTCAAACCAGAACCTTTCTTTAGAAGTTTGTTTACAAAGGACTTTTATCTATTTCCCATTTGATTTAAATGAAGCTTGACTAAAACAAACTTACAAAGATACCAACACAAAGACTTACTCCGTCTTTTTCCAACATCTCCCTTGGATGTTGCCGCTTCATTTAGAAGAACCATCCCCATGGTGATAGCAGCATCTATAGTAGTTGTCAAGGAAACATTAGAAATAGATGCAAATAAAATCTATTAATTGTTCTGGACCTGAGCACCATGTGTTCTGTACCAGAATGATTGAATTACACATGCACACAGAGGTGAATGCAACTTACTCTCCTGATATAAAATTACTGCTTTTCATGTATTTAAATAAATATGCCTTGATTTTTAGACTGCTGCTGCTGCTAAGTCGCTTCAGTCGTGTCTGACTCTGTGCGACCCTAGACACAGCAGCCCACCAGGCTCCTCTGTCTCTGGGATTCTCCAGGCAAGAATACTGGAGTGGGTTGCCATTTCCTTCTCCAATGCATGAAAGTGAAAAGTGAAAGTAAAGTCACTCAGTCACGTCCAACTCAGTGACCCCAGGGACCGCAGCCTACCAAGCTCCTTCATCCATAGGATTTTTCAGGCAAGAGTACTGGAGTAGGTTGCCATTGCCTTCTACATAACCGCAAACTTTGCTTTGTGAGATTTTTAAGGTTTAATTCTGAATGCTCTTAAATTCCAGGACTTTAATAGTGCGTATGAATTATATACTCTCAAAACCAATAATGATATTTCACCTTATACATAAAGATATACATACACTAGTTACACTTAGAATGACATTTCATTGGGCAATCACAGAAAATTAGAATATACTCAGCGTGGAACCAACCAACCAGCCTTGGTGAATGCCTAATATGTGCAAGAGAGAAAGCTACTAAATACCATCTCCTTGCCTGACAAAAATGTTCCTGTTGTTATTTAGTTGCAAAGTCATATGTGCCTCTTTGCAAACCTATGGACTGTAGTCCACCAGGGTCCTCTGTCCATGAGATCCTCCAGGCAAGAATACTGGAGTGGTTGCCATTTCCCTCTCCAGGGCATCTTCCCGAGCCGGGCCTCTCTTGCACTGGCAGGCAGGTTCTTTACCACTGAGCCGCCAGGGAAGCCCACCCGACACACGTATATACGTACCACTAAACTTGGAGGAAAATCATAACAGTTTGAAAACTTCTGAAATTTAGATAATTATAAGTTCTTTGTGTTTCAACTGTGTAGTGATGGGGATGTTACCAATAATCAACTGATAGAAAAATTAAAAGCTTGTTTCATCACTGAAACTGCTGATAGACAGGAAATTGACTGCTTAACTTAGTTCTCTGAAGCAGACTGATGGGACTGATGTAGATCCTTAAAAAGGAGTTCAATTAGGATTCCCCTTCCATTTTTTTCTGGCAACATCCTTTTATATTCATATATAATTCTAATCTATCCATTTAAGTGTACAGACTTGAGCTACTGACAATTCACACAGACTTCTGGATTAATTTATCTCAACATTTTCTATAGATATTCCAAATATAAATCACATTTAAAAATTATTTTATATAGATACTACAAACAAAACAAATATTTATTTTATGATGCCATCTACTGAGTAGCTTCCAAAATTCTTTCCAAAATATAACATTGGGGGAAATAGCACTATTTTTTATTTCTGGGGGAAAATAAAGTTTAGAAATTAAATGCTTTAAAATTTTAACTAGATGATTTGGGAGAATGGCATTGAAACATGTATACTATCATGTAAGAAACAAATCACCAGTCTATGTTCGATAGAGGATACAGGATGCTTGGGGCTGGTGCACGGGGATGATCCAGAGGGATGATATGGGTAGGCAGGTGGGAAGGGGTTCAGGATTGGGAACTCATGTACACCCGTGGCGGATTCATGTCAATGTATGGCAAAAAACAATACAGTACTGTAAAGTAAAATAAAGTAAAAATAAAAATTAAAAAATAAAAAAAATTTTAGCTAGATCAAAGCTGTATATTAAAACACTCTTAGGATAAAACTGGATACGTAAACACCCATGTGTACATTGTATATAAGTGGTATTAGCAGACAGATAGAAATAGTCACTTAGGGAGAAATTATTAAGCAAATTATATTTTATTGGATATTAACTATGGTCACTCAAGTATAACATACCCCTGTTAATATCTTCGTTTTATATATATATAAATATTTTTTTTTTTTTAATTTACTACTGTTACCTCTGTAGGGCTTCCCTGATAGCTCAGTTGGTAAAGAATCCACCTGCAATGCAGGAGACCCCAGTTTAATTCCTGCATCAGGAAGATCTGCTGGAGAATGGATAAGGCTACCCACACCAGTCGTCTTGGGCTTCCCTTGTAGCTCAGCTGGTAAAGAATCCACCTGCAATGTGGGAGACTTGGGTTCGATCCCTGAGCTGGAAAGATCCCCTGGAGAAGGGAAAGGTTACCCACTCCAGTATTTTTGCCTAGAGAATTCCAGGGACTCTATAGTATGGGGTAGCAAAGAGTCAGACTTTGCGACTGAGCGACTTTCACTTTGTGACTTTCACTTTCAATTTGTCAAAAATTGCTTTGTCACTTTGTTCCTCTGTAGATTTGAAAACTGTGTGACCAACGTGTTTCTCAAGATTGCTTTTGAACTTCACACAAACAGTATTATTACAAATCTGTAAGATTTTCATCAGAGTATACTGTTATTCATTATCCTACTCAAGGGCATTTGTTTCCAACTGTTTGCTATTACAAATACTCCTACAAGGAATATCTTCTTATATATACACATGTGAAATATTTTTTCTAGGGTCTAAACCTAGAGGTACAGTTTTTGAGAGGCTGATATATGTAATTTCAAATTTACTAGGTATGATCATATTCTGTAAAACAAGTAGTGTTAAAAGAATTACCATTTCGTTACACTAACACAGTTTTGCTGAACTATTGATTTTATCAAACTGTTGAGTAGGGATCTGTCTCACTAGTGAGAGTTTTTTTCATATGTTAATTCCTTTTTTGCTTAATTTTTTGTATTCTTACTTTTTTGCCCGTTTTCCCATAAGTATATTTACTTTTATTATCTTTGAAGATGCTTCAGTTTTTTTCTGAATATGAATGTTTTGAAGTGTTACAAACAGATTCTTCTACTTGTCTTTTAAATTGTTTACTTATGCAGAAGGTTGTCATTTCAGTATGGTCAACACTGTTATTCTTTTCCTTTATGAGCTTTGGTTACTGTTTCTTACTTATGAAATTAATTCCTACCTCTAAGTCTTAGAAATACTGTTAGTTTTAGATAGACAATATTAAGTGTCTGGACATTTAAATACGTTAGGAACTAATAAGCACCAGAAGTCTAGTAACCACATGTCTCATACAGTTACTGCAGATCATCAGCCATATTCCTTATGTTGTATATTACATGCCCATGACTACTTTAACACTGTAAGTTTGTGCCTCCTCATCTCCTATCATCTCCTCCACTACTCAAGCCCTCACCCAGCTGCCCTTTGCAAACACCCTGTTTTCTGTATCTATGAATCTGTTTTTGGTCTGTTTGTTCATTTGCTTTTTAGATTCCACATAGAAGTGAGATCATAAAGTACCTGTCTTTCTCTAGCTCATTTCACTTAGCATGCTCTTTTAGATGCATCTGTGTTGCTGCAAATGGCAAGATTCTTCTTTTAATGGTTATGTGTTTATGTGTGTCTGTACATCGTATCTTCTTTACCCGCTCATCTGCTGATGGACAGTTTGGCTGTGTCCATATCTTGGCTACTGTGAATAACGCTGCACCGAACAGAGAGGTGTATATATCCTTCTGAATTAGTTTTCATTTTCTTCAGGTAAATATTCAGAAAATTACTGAATATTTATATGCTGGTTCTATTTTAATTTTTTAGAAACTTTCATACTGTTTCCCATAGTGGCTGTACCAAATTAGATTCCTCCAATCTTCATCAAGGATTGTTTGTTGTCTTCTTGATGACAGCCATTCTGACAGGTGTAAGGTGGTACCTTACTTGGATTTTATTTGCAGTTCCTTGATGATTAGTGATTTAGACTATATTTCCATGTGACTTGGAATTATGTCTTCCTTAGAAAAGAGTTTAGTCCACTCAAGTCCTCTATTTCTAAACTGTGTTGTTTATTTCTTGATACTGAGTTGTACGAGTTGTGCCTCTGGATATTAACTGCTTATTGGATATATAAACTACAAATATCTTCTCCCATTCAGTAAGCTACCTTTTCATTTTGTTGATGGCTTTTTTTCCAACGTGCAAAAAGCTTCTTAGTTTGATGTCGTCTCACTTGTTTATATTTGCTTTTGTTTGCCTTGTCTAAGGAGACAGAGCCAAAAAATTATTGCCAAGACCCATGTCGAACAGCATCCTGCCTGTGTGTCTTCTTTGAGGAATTCTATTGTTTCGGGTCTTACCTTTAAGTCTTTAATTCACTTTGCCTTTATCTTGTATATGGTGTGAGAGAGTGGTCCAGTTTCGCTCTTCCGCATGTAGCTGTCCAGTTTTCCTTCCCACTGCATATTCTTGCCTTTTTGTAGCTTAATCGGCCATAAGTGCAAGGGTTTATATTGGGCTCTCCAGTGTGTTCTGTTGATCTGTGTCTCCACTTTTGTGCTGATTCTGTACTGTTTTTATTGCCTTAGTGTTTTGTGCTGGGTCTTCATTGCTGTGTGGGCTCTTCTCTGGTTGTGGAGAGCAGGGGCTACTCTCCAGTGGTGCGTGGGCTTCTCGTTGCAGTGGCTCCTCTTGTTGCAGAGTATGTCTTCTAGGCCTTGCAGGCTTCCGCAATTACGGCACGTGGGCTCAGTATTCGTGACTCATGGTCTCCAGATTGTAGGCTCAGTAGCTATGGCACAAGGGCTTATCTGCCTTGTGGCATGTGGGATCTTCCCAGACCAGGGAGTCCCCTGCATTGCAAGGTGAATTCTTAACCACTGGACCACCAAGGAAGCCACATAACTTTTTAATATAGTTTGAAATCAAGGTCTATGATACCTACAGCTTTGTTATTCTTTCTTATGATTGCTTTGGCTAAACAGGGTCTTATGCAGTTCTGTGCAAATTTTAATTATTCTAGTTTTGTGAAAAATGGCACTAGTATTTCGAAAAGAATTGCACTGAATCTGCAGATTGCTTTGGGCAGTATGGACTTTCTAAAATCTTTCACATAAGGCAGGTAATGTCATTCTTTTCCTCATAGTACTCTTTACGCACAGTGAGATGGAAAGTTAATAATCTAAAGACCTCAGAATGACCTCCAGGTGGCACCTCATTTGTACCCTGATCCACTTCCTATACTGCTCTGCCCTTGTGGGCTCTTACTTGTGTCCTTGGTATTTTTTCAACAAGAACCCTCTGCCTCAGGACCTTTGCACTTGCTGTTTCTCTACCTGAATGCTATTCTCCTCAATGTTCATGTAACTCACTCCCTCACTTCCTTTGGGTTTTTGATCAAATGACAGTAAGGAAGCCTCATGTGAACTCTGTACTTCTTATCCTGCTTTATTTTTCTCTGTTAACATTATTTTTTAAAAGAAATTTAGAATAAGTATCTTTATTTATTTACTGTCTCTCTCCTGTCACTACAATGTTAGTGCCCGAAAGGTAGGGAGTTTATTTTCTTCACTATCTTACCCAGTACCAACTAGGCTCTGATACACATGATTGTAATCCTCAGTTTACACATAAGGAAACTGAAGCCATCAGAGAGATCCAAGTAACTTGTGCAAAGCCACAAAGTTAGTGAGTAAAAGGTGCAAACCAAAAGAACATAGAAGAATTGAAGCAGGATGGTAACAGGGTTAGAAGAAAATGAGGGAACAGCAAAGGAACAAAATAGTTAAATCTGTTTAACCATGTATATCTTTATGCTAGGCATAAAATTTTGTATCAAGTGAAAATGCAGTTAACAATATAATTACATCTCTTTACAAATAATAAGAGAAATTCAGGGAAAGAAAGATAATAAAAAGTTAAAAGCAGCTGTCTTGGGGTAATAAGGTTGTGGGGTTTTGTTTTCTATTATTTATACTCTACGTAACAGTAGTTTGCAAACTTTTCCTGTGAAGACCCAGAATGTAAATATTTGGGGCTATGCACGCTGTATGGTGTATTGTTACTACTCAGTTCTGCTACTGTAGTGCAAAGTAATCACAGACAATTCACAAATGAATAGGTGTGGCTATGTTCCCATAAAACTTAATTTATAAAAATAGCAGTCAGGCTGGAATTGAACCTCGCTGGTCCTAGTTTGCCAACCCCTGCTATAGAGGATCTGAGACAGTGCCAAAGATACTCTAAACGTTATGTCTGAGAGGAAGTTAGCTTTGCTCTTATGTGAAAATAAAGAAATGCAAAAATCCTTGTACACATGATCTGAAAATAGGAGCTTTAAAGCAAAGAGATTATTAGATATAGGTGTTATGTACAACCCCAATGTAAAATATTTTATTAGAGAGCAGCAGGGTCAGGAACTAAGTGTGAGTTTTTTACTTAAAATGTTTCCTGCAAAAGTGAGTTTTCTAGTCATTAACAAGGAAAGAGCTGTGAACCTACTTTAAACTTGATGGCTGTAATTGAGATACATGAATTACACTAAATGGCTTTAAATTGGCCAACCCTCCTCTTTAATCTAAAAATACTTTTGAGCTTAAAAACTTTGAGTATTGAGAATTACTTAGGTCAAGTTCTATTCTGTCAAAGAAAATAATTTTTAGTAAAAGAGAGCCTACATAATACTTATCATTAGGGGAGAAAATCACATTTGTAATGTAAACATTTTTAGATAAAGTACTGATTTATAAACACAGGAAGAAGCTTTGACTCTAACATCTGTCAGAGTTAATGTGTAGGTCTTCCTTTACTGGATGGAAGGCTGACTGATTAATGAAAGCTACAAATCTCTGAGAGATTCTGTGTCAAACTCTGGAATAACAGATACTTTTCTGTCATTAAACTGATGGGTGTAACCATTTGACTAAGCCTTACTAAAGAATCTCAACATTAAGAGATATAAATATATATATCAGCTAAACAGTAATGTTCCTGAAACTTTTTCTATTGTCCTGAGATTAATGACTATGCCTTCACAGACACAAACACACACACACCTTTGTTCTACTTCATGTATAACTTTGCACATCTGTATTGAGTAATATCATAACATTATACACTTCAGCTACTATGCACTCTCCAGTCCCCTGCTTATCCTGTCAATCACTTTCTTACTGCTAAAAAAAGTCAAAATATTGACATGATCCTACATAAAACAGGAGCTGCTGTTTGTGTAAATAACAAAATCCACAGAAAATGAATATCCTAGACATGTACGTGCACAGAAATGCACATATATTTGCATTACATTATAATCCATTCTCAATTGCAAATGATGTTAGGTTTACTACGGCTCCTAAGAAGAGACCCAGGATTGTCAGTTTAAAGGTAAATGTGAACAAATGTTGGGGAAAAGTCAGCATATTATAGAAGACTTTATCTAAAATATCTTCAACTTGTATCCATCATTAATTTTTGTTCTATAGTACGTTTCTCCTTGGATATAACACATTAAAAGAAACATCTGCTGTCTATCATAGATGGAAAATGTCAGTAAAACTATATGCTCATAATATATGGAAAACAAATGTTTTTCTCATAGGAAAAGCAAATGTNTTAATATCTTCGTTTTATATATATATAAATATTTTTTTTTTTTTAATTTACTACTGTTACCTCTGTAGGGCTTCCCTGATAGCTCAGTTGGTAAAGAATCCACCTGCAATGCAGGAGACCCCAGTTTAATTCCTGCATCAGGAAGATCTGCTGGAGAATGGATAAGGCTACCCACACCAGTCGTCTTGGGCTTCCCTTGTAGCTCAGCTGGTAAAGAATCCACCTGCAATGTGGGAGACTTGGGTTCGATCCCTGAGCTGGAAAGATCCCCTGGAGAAGGGAAAGGTTACCCACTCCAGTATTTTTGCCTAGAGAATTCCAGGGACTCTATAGTATGGGGTAGCAAAGAGTCAGACTTTGCGACTGAGCGACTTTCACTTTGTGACTTTCACTTTCAATTTGTCAAAAATTGCTTTGTCACTTTGTTCCTCTGTAGATTTGAAAACTGTGTGACCAACGTGTTTCTCAAGATTGCTTTTGAACTTCACACAAACAGTATTATTACAAATCTGTAAGATTTTCATCAGAGTATACTGTTATTCATTATCCTACTCAAGGGCATTTGTTTCCAACTGTTTGCTATTACAAATACTCCTACAAGGAATATCTTCTTATATATACACATGTGAAATATTTTTTCTAGGGTCTAAACCTAGAGGTACAGTTTTTGAGAGGCTGATATATGTAATTTCAAATTTACTAGGTATGATCATATTCTGTAAAACAAGTAGTGTTAAAAGAATTACCATTTCGTTACACTAACACAGTTTTGCTGAACTATTGATTTTATCAAACTGTTGAGTAGGGATCTGTCTCACTAGTGAGAGTTTTTTTCATATGTTAATTCCTTTTTTGCTTAATTTTTTGTATTCTTACTTTTTTGCCCGTTTTCCCATAAGTATATTTACTTTTATTATCTTTGAAGATGCTTCAGTTTTTTTCTGAATATGAATGTTTTGAAGTGTTACAAACAGATTCTTCTACTTGTCTTTTAAATTGTTTACTTATGCAGAAGGTTGTCATTTCAGTATGGTCAACACTGTTATTCTTTTCCTTTATGAGCTTTGGTTACTGTTTCTTACTTATGAAATTAATTCCTACCTCTAAGTCTTAGAAATACTGTTAGTTTTAGATAGACAATATTAAGTGTCTGGACATTTAAATACGTTAGGAACTAATAAGCACCAGAAGTCTAGTAACCACATGTCTCATACAGTTACTGCAGATCATCAGCCATATTCCTTATGTTGTATATTACATGCCCATGACTACTTTAACACTGTAAGTTTGTGCCTCCTCATCTCCTATCATCTCCTCCACTACTCAAGCCCTCACCCAGCTGCCCTTTGCAAACACCCTGTTTTCTGTATCTATGAATCTGTTTTTGGTCTGTTTGTTCATTTGCTTTTTAGATTCCACATAGAAGTGAGATCATAAAGTACCTGTCTTTCTCTAGCTCATTTCACTTAGCATGCTCTTTTAGATGCATCTGTGTTGCTGCAAATGGCAAGATTCTTCTTTTAATGGTTATGTGTTTATGTGTGTCTGTACATCGTATCTTCTTTACCCGCTCATCTGCTGATGGACAGTTTGGCTGTGTCCATATCTTGGCTACTGTGAATAACGCTGCACCGAACAGAGAGGTGTATATATCCTTCTGAATTAGTTTTCATTTTCTTCAGGTAAATATTCAGAAAATTACTGAATATTTATATGCTGGTTCTATTTTAATTTTTTAGAAACTTTCATACTGTTTCCCATAGTGGCTGTACCAAATTAGATTCCTCCAATCTTCATCAAGGATTGTTTGTTGTCTTCTTGATGACAGCCATTCTGACAGGTGTAAGGTGGTACCTTACTTGGATTTTATTTGCAGTTCCTTGATGATTAGTGATTTAGACTATATTTCCATGTGACTTGGAATTATGTCTTCCTTAGAAAAGAGTTTAGTCCACTCAAGTCCTCTATTTCTAAACTGTGTTGTTTATTTCTTGATACTGAGTTGTACGAGTTGTGCCTCTGGATATTAACTGCTTATTGGATATATAAACTACAAATATCTTCTCCCATTCAGTAAGCTACCTTTTCATTTTGTTGATGGCTTTTTTTCCAACGTGCAAAAAGCTTCTTAGTTTGATGTCGTCTCACTTGTTTATATTTGCTTTTGTTTGCCTTGTCTAAGGAGACAGAGCCAAAAAATTATTGCCAAGACCCATGTCGAACAGCATCCTGCCTGTGTGTCTTCTTTGAGGAATTCTATTGTTTCGGGTCTTACCTTTAAGTCTTTAATTCACTTTGCCTTTATCTTGTATATGGTGTGAGAGAGTGGTCCAGTTTCGCTCTTCCGCATGTAGCTGTCCAGTTTTCCTTCCCACTGCATATTCTTGCCTTTTTGTAGCTTAATCGGCCATAAGTGCAAGGGTTTATATTGGGCTCTCCAGTGTGTTCTGTTGATCTGTGTCTCCACTTTTGTGCTGATTCTGTACTGTTTTTATTGCCTTATTGTTTTGTGCTGGGTCTTCATTGCTGTGTGGGCTCTTCTCTGGTTGTGGAGAGCAGGGGCTACTCTCCAGTGGTGCGTGGGCTTCTCGTTGCAGTGGCTCCTCTTGTTGCAGAGTATGTCTTCTAGGCCTTGCAGGCTTCCGCAATTACGGCACGTGGGCTCAGTATTCGTGACTCATGGTCTCCAGATTGTAGGCTCAGTAGCTATGGCACAAGGGCTTATCTGCCTTGTGGCATGTGGGATCTTCCCAGACCAGGGAGTCCCCTGCATTGCAAGGTGAATTCTTAACCACTGGACCACCAAGGAAGCCACATAACTTTTTAATATAGTTTGAAATCAAGGTCTATGATACCTACAGCTTTGTTATTCTTTCTTATGATTGCTTTGGCTAAACAGGGTCTTATGCAGTTCTGTGCAAATTTTAATTATTCTAGTTTTGTGAAAAATGGCACTAGTATTTCGAAAAGAATTGCACTGAATCTGCAGATTGCTTTGGGCAGTATGGACTTTCTAAAATCTTTCACATAAGGCAGGTAATGTCATTCTTTTCCTCATAGTACTCTTTACGCACAGTGAGATGGAAAGTTAATAATCTAAAGACCTCAGAATGACCTCCAGGTGGCACCTCATTTGTACCCTGATCCACTTCCTATACTGCTCTGCCCTTGTGGGCTCTTACTTGTGTCCTTGGTATTTTTTCAACAAGAACCCTCTGCCTCAGGACCTTTGCACTTGCTGTTTCTCTACCTGAATGCTATTCTCCTCAATGTTCATGTAACTCACTCCCTCACTTCCTTTGGGTTTTTGATCAAATGACAGTAAGGAAGCCTCATGTGAACTCTGTACTTCTTATCCTGCTTTATTTTTCTCTGTTAACATTATTTTTTAAAAGAAATTTAGAATAAGTATCTTTATTTATTTACTGTCTCTCTCCTGTCACTACAATGTTAGTGCCCGAAAGGTAGGGAGTTTATTTTCTTCACTATCTTACCCAGTACCAACTAGGCTCTGATACACATGATTGTAATCCTCAGTTTACACATAAGGAAACTGAAGCCATCAGAGAGATCCAAGTAACTTGTGCAAAGCCACAAAGTTAGTGAGTAAAAGGTGCAAACCAAAAGAACATAGAAGAATTGAAGCAGGATGGTAACAGGGTTAGAAGAAAATGAGGGAACAGCAAAGGAACAAAATAGTTAAATCTGTTTAACCATGTATATCTTTATGCTAGGCATAAAATTTTGTATCAAGTGAAAATGCAGTTAACAATATAATTACATCTCTTTACAAATAATAAGAGAAATTCAGGGAAAGAAAGATAATAAAAAGTTAAAAGCAGCTGTCTTGGGGTAATAAGGTTGTGGGGTTTTGTTTTCTATTATTTATACTCTACGTAACAGTAGTTTGCAAACTTTTCCTGTGAAGACCCAGAATGTAAATATTTGGGGCTATGCACGCTGTATGGTGTATTGTTACTACTCAGTTCTGCTACTGTAGTGCAAAGTAATCACAGACAATTCACAAATGAATAGGTGTGGCTATGTTCCCATAAAACTTAATTTATAAAAATAGCAGTCAGGCTGGAATTGAACCTCGCTGGTCCTAGTTTGCCAACCCCTGCTATAGAGGATCTGAGACAGTGCCAAAGATACTCTAAACATTATGTCTGAGAGGAAGTTAGCTTTGCTCTTATGTGAAAATAAAGAAATGCAAAAATCCTTGTACACATGATCTGAAAATAGGAGCTTTAAAGCAAAGAGATTATTAGATATAGGTGTTATGTACAACCCCAATGTAAAATATTTTATTAGAGAGCAGCAGGGTCAGGAACTAAGTGTGAGTTTTTTACTTAAAATGTTTCCTGCAAAAGTGAGTTTTCTAGTCATTAACAAGGAAAGAGCTGTGAACCTACTTTAAACTTGATGGCTGTAATTGAGATACATGAATTACACTAAATGGCTTTAAACTGGCCAACCCTCCTCTTTAATCTAAAAATACTTTTGAGCTTAAAAACTTTGAGTATTGAGAATTACTTAGGTCAAGTTCTATTCTGTCAAAGAAAATAATTTTTAGTAAAAGAGAGCCTACATAATACTTATCATTAGGGGAGAAAATCACATTTGTAATGTAAACATTTTTAGATAAAGTACTGATTTATAAACACAGGAAGAAGCTTTGACTCTAACATCTGTCAGAGTTAATGTGTAGGTCTTCCTTTACTGGATGGAAGGCTGACTGATTAATGAAAGCTACAAATCTCTGAGAGATTCTGTGTCAAACTCTGGAATAACAGATACTTTTCTGTCATTAAACTGATGGGTGTAACCATTTGACTAAGCCTTACTAAAGAATCTCAACATTAAGAGATATAAATATATATATCAGCTAAACAGTAATGTTCCTGAAACTTTTTCTATTGTCCTGAGATTAATGACTATGCCTTCACAGACACAAACACACACACACCTTTGTTCTACTTCATGTATAACTTTGCACATCTGTATTGAGTAATATCATAACATTATACACTTCAGCTACTATGCACTCTCCAGTCCCCTGCTTATCCTGTCAATCACTTTCTTACTGCTAAAAAAAGTCAAAATATTGACATGATCCTACATAAAACAGGAGCTGCTGTTTGTGTAAATAACAAAATCCACAGAAAATGAATATCCTAGACATGTACGTGCACAGAAATGCACATATATTTGCATTACATTATAATCCATTCTCAATTGCAAATGATGTTAGGTTTACTACGGCTCCTAAGAAGAGACCCAGGATTGTCAGTTTAAAGGTAAATGTGAACAAATGTTGGGGAAAAGTCAGCATATTATAGAAGACTTTATCTAAAATATCTTCAACTTGTATCCATCATTAATTTTTGTTCTATAGTACGTTTCTCCTTGGATATAACACATTAAAAGAAACATCTGCTGTCTATCATAGATGGAAAATGTCAGTAAAACTATATGCTCATAATATATGGAAAACAAATGTTTTTCTCATAGGAAAAGCAAATGTGATCTTTATGAAAACACATTTTAAAATATTTAGAAACAGTTGTTACTACTAGTATAATCTCTGCCTTTTATATCAGAACCTTTACTTCTAATTGGTATTTATCTCATGTTATCTTGACATCCCAGAATTTAGAGGATGTGCAGAATCAATGGACAGGTCAGAATGTGTATACTTGACAGAAAAGCCAATCCGAGAACTCGTGTGTCTGGTTTCCACTACCATGTAGAACATGTCTTGGTGAATTTAGATCAGATTCAAATTTCTTAGCAACGTATGGAAAGATAATTATTATCCAGCCAACTAACCTTTCATCAGTCTGCCCTGCAGAATCTGTGAATACTCTTTCATTTTATGTTTATCTACCTGTTACACCTTCCATTGGAATATTCTCGCTCACTCATTCTCCACCTGGGGAGAACTCCTTTTCTATTACATAAAAACCTGGCTAAAAAGTCAATTCAACTTTTCCATGCATCAGGTTGCCTCTTGATGCCTCATACTAATTAAAATTATTCTATCAGCCTACCTTCTTGCAAACAGCAAATATATTTACAACAGGTGTTAAAACATAACTGAATGAGAAAATTTTAAAATATTTTATTTGGAAAAATATAGAGAGTTATATATTAGCCTTAGTTCATATATTCCTTATTAAAATATCATTAACATTTATTATCTTAAAAAATAGCTTTCTCTCAAAGACTACTTAGGATTTTTCCCCCCTCCTAAATAGGGTACTGAAATAAAAGACTACTAACAGGGAGAAAAGTCTCATTTTACTAAATGTCATTCTATAACCTATGACATCAAATGACTCCAACTGTTCATTCTTAGATTTTTAAAAATAAAGTTTTGTATGTAGCAACTGCATCTAATGATCTGGCTTACTAAATTAGCAAGAGAAAACCAAAAGGCAGAAATATTCTCCAAAGATAAACAAGAAGTTGCCACCTGGAATTTGCATATTTTCAACCCTCTCCAGTATTCTTGCCTGGAGAATCCCATGGACAGAGGAACCTGGAGGGCTATAGTCCAAGAGGTTGTGAGAGTCAGACACAACTTAGCGACTAAACTACCACATAAAAACATACATGCAAATTACAAAAAAAATTATAAAGTTTTAAAAATTTAGTAGATTCTGCCAAGTAAAAGTAAAATCAGAAATTACTATATAATGGCTAAACTAATTGATGATTTTAATGAGCCCACCATTTTAAGACATTTTCTGTTTTCATAGATATAGGCAAATAAAAAGAACAGCAGCGATAAAGCAACAAATAGTTACTAGCAGCAGAAAGATAATACATTTTACTGTTAAAAATCTACACAGAAGACTTCATACTGTTTCTAAAATTTCTTTGCGTCCTAAATCTCGGCTTGAGGTCAATGAGCCATGAAATGAAACCTTGGGGAATTTCTGTCATACAATGGAATGACAAAAGTCTCAATACACCTTTTGATTCCTTTTGCTAGGTATTTCTGATTTAATAGCTGCTTGGAGATGGTGATGGACAGGGAGGCCTGGCGTGCTGCAATTCATGGGGTCGCAAAGAGTCGGACATGATTGAGCGACTGAACTGAACTTGAAAGAAGTATATTGCTAAAATGCTACATCATGGATTGAAAACAGAAAAGAAAAAAACTATTCAAATAAGAACCAAAAAGTTACCTGCAAAACATATTTCCCCTTTTCTGTAGGTTCACTTTCTATGGTTTCAGTTACCCACAGTCCAAAAACACTAAATGGAAAATTTCAGAAATAATTCGTAAGTTTTAAAGTAAGATTCAAATGCCATTCTAGCAGCATGATGAAATCTCATATCTTTCTGTACTGTTCCATCTGGATGTGAACTGTCCCTCTGTCCAGAGTGTCCACCCTGTGTTCACTACCTGTTCAGTCATCACTCAGCAGCCATCCTGTTTCCAGATCAGCTGTCGTGGGGTCGCAGGGCTGTGTTCAGGTAATGGTGTTTACTTAACAGTGGCCCCAAAGCACAAGAGTAGTGATGCTGACAGTCTGAATATCCTCTTACTGTGGCTAGTCTGTAAAGTAACCTGTACCCAAGGTATGTACGTCGAGGGAAAAATACAGTTCTTTCTCCAAACTAAGGCAAGGCAATTAAATGTTGTGGGTTTTAGTTTTCCTAGCTATAAAATGAAGTTTTGCTCTAGGAGAGTTCTAAGAATCCTTAAAGGTTTAAGTAGTTATGGTTATATCAGATACTAGAAAATTGAGTCTAGACTGTTTTATTTGAAGATGAACCTTGGTAACCAGGAGAGTAATCAAATTTTATAAACGACACTATAAGGCACACTTTAGATCCTGACAATGACTCAGTACATTCAACACTATGAACTTAACATACAAACGTTTCCACAGGACTCACACAAATGTCAGTGTTCCCCCAAAGTACAGCTGTTTGCCCCCAAATTAACCTTACTTCATTCTAGTGATATGTAATTTGTTTTTGGAAAAATGAATCGTACCTCTTTGCTATTCTGCTGTCTTTACCCTTCTACCTCTAAATCATAAATCGTACTGTATTATCTGATTCATAACATTTACTCTTCCATGTTCCAAAAAGATGTCTGATTATCCTAAATCTTCCTCTTCTCACTTACTATAACATTTAAGGGAACTAAGGTAATTTTTTATCCTGCTTTTTATATAATAGAACACTTTTTTTTCCTTCCCCATTAAGATTCTAAAGGGGAAAACCATACAGATATCACACACACACAAAAAAAACTCTAGCCAGAGATAATCAAAAGCTATACTTCAAAATTCCATAGTAAAAAAGAGAAAATTATAACCTATTAATGATTTAGAATTTTAAAAAGTACATGGTAAGAGAAAATAGTTAGCATAGGAATTGGAAAATTAGTCACATGGTAAAGTTTAAAATTTAATGTCTCAAAAGTCTTGATTATTTATTAGGAAAAAAATCAATTTGATAGCATGCAGCTCTGCTTTGTTCTTCTCAACCCATCAGTATTTTAAAGGATACTTAGTACCAGAATAATGTGTGACTCTGCCACGAATTGGACCTGGCTGCTCCCATGAATGTAGCTCTATAAAACAAGACAGAGAAGCAAAAATTACAATCTGGGGAAAAGCAGGGTTTTGGCAGCTTTTTCTTTGTAAAATTCTATACCTTGAAGATTAACAATGGATGAAGCTATGAATTAAGCGCCTATTTATGGTTTTGGAATGAAATAATTAGTTATTTTTGAATAAAATAATTATCAGTTAACTAGAAGTAACAGATGAAGCGCTGGTGGCTAATGTCACTGTCAACTGTCGAAAGCAACCTACTATGAGAAGTAAACTTAGTATAATTTGTTAAAAGGTTTACCACAAAAACAAACACAAGCTGTAATGATTCTTCCAGAGCCTCCATAAAATGTACTTAATATAAGGTAAGGCACAGATTAGAGGAACTAAGGTTAATGACTCGACTCCTTTAAATAAAAAATGACCAATCAAAAGTTAATATGACTCTCTTCTACACTATCAAAGTTTTTAAATTAAGGATAGCTTTATAAATGCATTTATTTTAAACTGATATCTTTCAAAACATAACTATTAAAATTGTTTCATCCTATTGAGAAAGGTATAGTTTCCTACACCTGGTAAGAACTATATTAGTTGATATCAGTCAGTTATAGAAATTTGACAAAAATCTCCATGCAGGATTATTTTGCTTCCGAAAACCTGATTCCCACAGTAGTTTGGCTTTAATGGAAAGAGTATTTAACTAGGAATCAGGGCATTATTCCTTTTTGTCCTTAACCCTGAGTATGTCACCCAATCTCTCAGATTCAATACCCCTCATCCATAAAACTAGGAACTGGATTAACTGAGTCCTCTGATCTTTTTGAAGCATGTACAGTCTTGTGTGTACTGTTATCAATTTTGTCTTGGTATTTTCATGTAGAGACTGCTCTTGGTACTCCAGTCTAAGCTACCTTTGTTTCCATCTCTAATTTCTCATTCATAGTGCAGCTGCCTCATTCAAAGGTATATTTGGACATATTTTTAAAGAACAGCTTCAAGTAAACCAGCTAAAAAATAGCCATGTGTGGTTTATTTACACTATAGCTTATAAGGAATATTGTCACATATATTTTCTATTTTATTAAATATTACTATATTGACAACAGTGTAGTAATACAAATACTATACGCAATGTGTTTGATATTACTTTAAGTCTGATTAGAAACTAAGACTCTCATATCACAGAAATGAAGGTTTTATTATTCTAATAACAATAGCAGCATAAATAATATCAAATATAACGATACCAAGTACTAATAACAACTACTATTAAGCACTCATTTTGTGTTTAATACAAGTTCTACATGCAATATTGCATTTAATTCTAATAGTCATAACAAAGGTATTTTTACAGCCACTTAATAAGGTAACTGAGGCTAAACAGAGGTGAAAAATTGCTTAGGTTATCACATCTGCTATGTGTAAAATCTGAGATTTGAAATTAAGTCTGTGTGATTTCAGATCCTGAGCTCATATTCACTATACTATCAATACTTAGTTATTTGCTGGACATTTGACAGGATGCTTCATACAGATTATCCCATCATATCTTCTCAATAACTATATAAAGTAGATATTATCATTCTATCTTCCAAATGAGGAAACTGAGATTTAGAGAAATGAACTAAATTAAGATCACACAACTAGTAACTGCTGAAATTTGGAGAGCAACTTGGGTTTGACCTCCAAGGTCCATGCCTTTTCCATCATATAATAACTTACCAAAAGACAGGAAGAAAACCTAGTGGAAAGTTTTACAGAAGTTTTTACTGGTGATGACAGTTAAATATTGACCATTAAAGTAATTAAAACATTAACATTTTATATGACTGACTAAAATATCTGACTATAACAACACAGAATAAGATGCCCAGATGTATGTGACAACTGTGAGGAACTTTGCCTGGATTAGAACCACAGTGCAGATACTATGCACTTATTTAGGCAATGGGGATATCAAGTGTAACAAAACAGCAAACAAAATGAAACAAACAAAACCAAAAAAATGCTTTCACAAGCTTACACATTCAAACTGTTAGAACACATTTTGTCTACCAAAGTGCGACAGAGACATTATTGGCACATGTAAAAGTCAGAAGAGCAAACACAAAAATAAAAGAACAAACAAGCACTCTAGAGGTCTTCAGTGCTGACCTTGGAGGGTATGTTTAATTTACAGCGTTATCTAAAGCAATGCTTGACACAGTTAAAATCTAACTAAGCTCACCATTTTAAGCTAGTCTTTAATATATGTATTTAACTGATGCATGTACTTTGAAAATACTTTGGAAGAAGGAACACTGAGTAATTCCTTGACAGCTTTAGCAAGCATGATGTTCATTTATATTCTTTCCACTTGTGATTTTTACTAATTCTGACAAGGGAAATGTCAGTAACTCATGGCAATTTAATCCTAAATACTTACTGAACTTAGAAATGGCAACCCACTCCAGAGCTCTTGCCTGGAAAATTCCATGGACAGAGGAGCCTTGTAGGCTACAGTCCACGGGGTTGCAAAGAGTCGGACAGGATTAAGCCACTTCACTTCACTTCACTTACAAGTGCAATGGGGAAAATCTGCATGCTTTTTGATATAGGATATGTATCTCTTTTTTTCCATGGAGATCTATTTTGACAAACCATTAATATAAACATTTTTTCTTGTCCAGTCAACTGAACACTTACTTCATAGAGCATATGAACCAAAAAGAATGGGTCTTAAAAGTTATCAGAAAATTAATTACTGTATCTTATGCTAAAGCTGAAACTCCAGTACTTTGGCCACCTCATGCGAAGAGTTGCCTCATTGGAAAAGACTCTGATGCTGGGAGGGATTGGGGGCAAGAGGAGAAGGGGACGACCGAGGATGAGATGGCTGGATGGCATCACGAACTCGATGGGCGTGAGTCTGAGTGAACTCTGGGAGTTGGTGATGGACAGGGAGGCCTGGTGTGCTGCGATTCATGGGGTCGCAAAGATTCGGACACGACTGAGCGACTGAACTGATTTGAAGTTTGCGCAGCATAATGATATAAATAATATATCTGAATAATACACTTAATTTGAGTAACATACTTGACAATAAAAATTAGTACACTTAAATATAATAGTTCCCTTACACAAGAGTATCAGAAAAGAAAATGGAAATTAAGCTAAATACACTGTGTGTCAATGAGGAAAGAAACCTCGTTCCATGTAACTCTTTNATTTGAAGTTTGCGTAGCATAATGATATAAATAATATATCTGAATAATACACTTAATTTGAGTAACATACTTGACAATAAAAATTAGTACACTTAAATATAATAGTTCCCTTACACAAGAGTATCAGAAAAGAAAATGGAAATTAAGCTAAATACACTGTGTGTCAATGAGGAAAGAAACCTCGTTCCATGTAACTCTTTCCTTTTTATAATGTAGAATTTTTTATTTTTATCAGAGTATAATTGCTTTACAATGTTAGTATCCACTGTAAAGTGTATCAGCTGTAGGTATACAGGAGTGCGTGTATGCTCAGTCATGACCAACTCTTTGCAGTCCCATGGGCCGGGCTCCTCTGTCTGTGAGATTTCCCAGGCAAGAATACTGGCGTGGGTTGCCATTTCCTTCTCAAGAGACTAACAGTGTATATGTGTCAATCCCAATCTTCCATTTCATCCACCCCCTTTTTCCTCTTCATCTCCATACACTAGTTCTCTGTATCTATGTCTCTATTTCTGCTTAGGAAATGAGACTGACTTCCAATTTTTTTTTTGGATTCCACATATATGCATTAATATATGGTATCTCTTCTTCTTCTTACTTCGCTGTGTATGATAGTCTTTAGGTCCATCCACGTCATTCCTGACTTCTTAGGAAGACGGTATCAGTCATATTGCTCTGCTTTTTCAATATTATTTTAAAACTGTGTTGGTAATGAGTGATCATTAAGGAGTCCTTGTATAAACATAATTTTCTGAAAATATTAATGACCAGTATAGACTAACGTTGTTAGGTTTCAATTAAAATGTCTGAGTCTGTATTTTTATCCTGTATCTGCCTCAAGTGTGACCTTGAAAATTACTCTAAACTTCAAATTGTTCAACTGTATAATGAAAAAACAAAATGTAAGAAATGAATTATATAATAGGTAATACATGTAAAATACTTAGGACTAGGCATAAAATCTGGGTTCTCTAGCCAGTGAATAATTTTCTTTTAAAACTTCTTATTTAAGTTTCTAATAAACTAATATTAACTTTACAAGTCTTGAGGCAGAAGCAAGATAGAAAAAACCAATGTGTTTGATTAACTTTCATAAAATGTGTGCATACGTGCTAAGTTGCTTCAGTTGTGTCTGACTCTTTGTGAGCCCATGGACTGTAGCCCACCATGTTCCTCTGTCCATGGAATTATCTAGGTAAGAATACTGGAGTGGGTTACCATGACCTTCTTCAGTGGATCTTCCCTACTCAGTGACAGAACCTGACTTCAGTTAAATGGACTTTGGAGCAGAACTAAAGATAGTAACATAAGCAGAGTACAAAAAGTTGTTCAGGTAATATACAAAAGCAGGAAGTCACTCTTGTGAAGACATTAATAATAGGATTCAAACTAGTTATTTTTCCCTGAAAAGTGTTAGTCATTCAGTCATGCCCAACTCTTTGCAACCCCAGGCTCTGTGCATGGAATTCTCCAGGCAAAAATACTGGAGTGGGTAGTCATTCCCTTCCCCAGGGAATTCTCTTGAGGCAGAGATCGAACCCAGGTGTCCTGCTCTGCAGGCAGATTCTTTACCATCTGAGCCACCAGGGAAGCCCAAAGTGTTACTTTCCCCTACTCGCTGATAAAATATATACTGGTCTCCATTTGCTTTAAGTTCCTTACAAGAAAAAAAAAAGTGTGCTCACACCAATCCCAGAGAGATGTGAGGTTGAATTTTGATCACTGAAAAAGAGTAAGTTATTTTAAAAAGAAACACTTATGACACCTGGTGGCTCCGTCGTAAAGAATCTGCCTGCCAATCCAGGAGATGAGGACTTGATCCTTGGGTTGGGAAGATCCCTTGGAGAAAGAAATGGCAATCCACTCCAGTATTCTTGCTTGGGAAATCCCATGGACAGAGGAGCCTGGTGGGCTACAGGCCATGGGGTTGCAAAAGTCGGACATGACTGACTAAAAAACAGTTTATGACACCAAGAAAGTGGCACATAAAAACTAAGATTTGATATTGTCTGATGTTATTCAAATGCCACTTTCAGCTTAACACCAAATCCACAAAAGCACTTCTGGTCCCTTCTTTCATTTTAAAATACACAATTGTAGAATGAGCTAAGAGCTTGTCAAATAGCTAGAGGAAACACTGCTGTGATTATCTTTTACTATCACGTAGATTCTTTCTGTACCATCTTTTCATGCAGCTGGACATCAGTAGGGAATGTAAACTTTATTTCTGTTCATTTTCTTTCCCTTCTTGTTTACATCAGAAAAAATTACCTGTGTGAATCCTTTCAGCTCTTTCCTGTACCTTGTTTACTATCCTCCAGTACAAGGAGAGTAGACACATGAAATTTAAGAAAATATTTAAGTGATAATCTCTCAACTGTCTAGTATATGATTCACACTCTGCAACAGAAGTACTGTAAGAAAACATGATGATTTATTATCATCATGAAGACAGAATGTAGGAGAAAAATCTTGTATTTCCTTTGGCAGGACTTCCAAGAAGTCAAATGAGTTTCCTCATTGCTCTTAAATAAACTTGTGTCTTTAATCTTGGCTATTTAAGATCTGCCAGTAGAAGAGCAACTGCTTTCCTGATCAAAGCCTACATACAGTGAGGGATCCATTTTTCTTATATGATAGTCAATCTTTTTTTTTTTTAACCACATAACTCTAAATAAAGAAGATGCTATTTTAAAATATACAAGTTCGTAGGAATGCAGTAATGACACCATACTCCTGAGTCTCCTTTGTGTGCTCAGGCACCCAGAATACTAAAAGGAAGTAATCTTTTTTTTTTTTTTTGATGTAAAGTTAAAAGGAAGTAATCTTTATTATTTCTTTCTCAGTTTCTTTGTGAGAAGACGGACATCTAGGAAGAGATTTTTTTTGAACTGTTAAGACAAAATATATACTCTTTTATTTAGTGTTAAGTATAACAGAAGTATTCAGAGGCATTCTATGACCTTCCTAATGTATGGTACTATAATCTTTGGAACCAGTTACTTGAGTCTTTAGTAAAAACAGTGTGAGAGCAGGCAGCAGGTGGGCAGGCTTCTGTCGGCAAATGGGAGTGTCTGGATCACCACTGTTGGTGCGAAACAAGTGGAAATCCCGAGGTACTTAGCACTCTGACAGTCTAATAAAAGATTTCTCTATTTCTTGATAGTTACATATTCCTAGTCCTTTCTTTGAGGCACTGTTACATAGTCCCAGTCCTTTCTTTGAGGTCTTCCTATATTTCAAACTAGATAAACTTCTCGGAGGTAGCACTGGTCCTTACAAGGCTGTGACACCAAACAGCAGGTGTGGTACAGATCAGACGATAGCTCGGCCAAGTCCTTCTGGACTTGCCTGAAGTAAGAGATATAAATAGGGATTACCTACATCCAGATGGCAAAGAATGCCACTGTGTTGGATTTCCCCAGGCTAGGTAGGTATGATCAGTCTTATTCAAACTCTTCTCCACAAAAAGCGTCAGCCCGCCTGGTACAGTGCAGACACACCTCTCCTTATGAGCTTTAGCTGAATTCACAGTGACAATAAGATCAGCAGTTCAGGTACTGTAAACAGGGGAGGTACGGGAGAGAAAAAGTAACAACACAAAACAACCACAACAAAAAGCACCAATCAATTCTAAGGAAATCCTAAGCAGAATATGCCGAAACAGTTCATCATAACTGCTCCTCCTTGGAAGGTCAGGCAATGAGAACCCAAAGTGCAGGCAGGCCTGAAAAATTCTGAGGAGACTGTAAGACTACCCTAAAGCCCAGACACTTAGTGAGACAGCTACTGGGGATAAACTGTACTTATAGAAGCACCTTCTAGTTTTTGAACAAAACCAATACTATGACTGATGAGAGAGCTTCTCATATTCACTGTGCTTTCAGAATGTTGAGAGGTTAAATTTATGACAACATAGTATGACTGTTTCTTTCAAGTGTCCAGCAGAGGTTGACTTAAAAGGTCCATATGACTCAGCTTCTAAGTACATTTTAGTAATTAATATTTTCTTGACAGCCAATTTCTAGACTTATCAATTCTTCTATTCATCAATGAAAGAAAACCTGGAATGCTTAGTAGAATTACTCTCATGGAATTTTTTTGGTAACTAAAGTAGTAAGTTCAAAATGAAAAGTTACTTGCTAGATTCTTCATTTTAAAATCTAACTGAATAGCTTTTGATATGAGATACACTGAATATGTAAATTTACAATGCAAATGTTTTGGGAGCTCTGTCATATTAGATATATATGAAAAGTATAATAGAGTAAAAGTATACATGGGCTTTTTTCCTTTTTATCTTTCAGAAAAAAATCACCATCAAGGAANTTTTCCTGAGAGATTGCAAATATCAAAATGTGAACTTAGTTTCACATATTGAGAGTTTGTGACACTGAGTATACGCAATTGATTTAAAGTCTAAAACCTTCTTTTAACTGTGCTTTTTCTCTTTTTAAAAAACTAGCTAATTCATAATATTCAGATTTATTCTTAATCAAAAATACACAGTGGGGGTGAACCAGGCACTCACAGATTTTGTATTGGGATAGTTAAGCCCAATAAAACTCAAACTATAGAATCAAGACTTTTGCAATTTTCTGTATGCAAATTATATGTCAGTTCCAAAGAGGTATATTTTCGAAGAAATACTGTCTTGAAAAAATAAACAGAAACAAGAGTCTTTCCATCATATCTATAATAAAATTCTTCCATGAGTTTTTCATTATAATCAGGAAGGAAACACTTTTTTCCTAAAAGCCAACACTACTTGGAGAAGTTTGAAATGACACTTTACTGATTCTTTATTTTTCCATCAGAATATCTTTTACACTATTTTTAAATTTTATCAGAGGATTGTTGATCTCCAATGTTAGTTTCAGGTGTATAACAAAGTGATTCAATTATACACACACATATATGCACACACATACATCCTTTTTTAAAATTCTTTTCTCATATAGGTTATCACAGAATAATGAGTAGAGTTCCCTGTGCTATATAGTAGGCCCTTGTTGAGTATCTATTTTATATATAATAGTGTGTATATGTTCACCCCAAGCTCCTGATTTATCCCCACCCAGCCAAGTTTCCCCTTTGGTAACCGTAAGTTTGTTTTCTATGTCTGTGAGTCTGTTTCATAAATATGTTCATTTATCTTTTTTTATTATTATTTTTTTTACTTTACAGTATTGTATTGGTTTTGCCACACATCAACATGAATCCACCACGGGTATACACATGTTCCCAGTCCCGAACGCCCCTCCCCCTCCTCCGCCACACCAATCCTCTCGGTCATCCCAGTGCACCAGCCCTAAGCATCCCATATCCTTCATCAAACCTAGACTGGTGATTAGTTTCTTATATCATATTATACATGTTTCAATGTCATTCTCCCAAATCATTCCTCCCTCTCCTTCTCCCACAGAGTCCAAAAGACTGTTCTATATATCTGTGTCTCTTTTGCTGTCTCGCATACAGGATTCTCGTTACCATCTTTCTAAATTCCATATATATGTGTTAGTGTACTGTATTGGTGTTTTTCTTTCTGGCTCACTTCACTCTGTATAATTGGCTCCAGTTTCCTCCACCTCATTAGAACTGATTCAAATGTATTCTTTCTTTTTGATGGCTAATACTCCATTGTGTATATGTACCACAGCTTTCTTATCCATTCATCTGCTGATGGACATCTAGGTTGCTTCCATGTCCTGGCTATTATAAACAGTGCTGTGNCAGTTTCCTCCACCTCATTAGAACTGATTCAAATGTATTCTTTCTTTTTGATGGCTAATACTCCATTGTGTATATGTACCACAGCTTTCTTATCCATTCATCTGCTGATGGACATCTAGGTTGCTTCCATGTCCTGGCTATTATAAACAGTGCTCTGATGAACATTGGGGTACACGTGTCTCTTTCAGTTCTGGTTTCCTCGGTGTGTATGCCCAGCAGTGGGATTGCTGGGTCATAAGGCAGTTCTATTGCCAGTTTTTTAAGGAATCTCCACTGTTCTCCATAGTGGCTGTACTAGTGTGCATTCCCACCAACAGTGTAAGAGGGTTCCCTTGTCTCCACACCCTCTCTAGCATTTAGTGCTTTGTAGACTTTTGTATTGCAGCCATTCTGACTGGCGTGAAATGGTACCTCAATGTGGTTTTGATTTGCATTTCTCTGATAATGAGGGATATTGAGCATCTTTTCGTGTGTTTGTTAGCCATCTGTATGTCTTCTTTGGAGAAATTAGATTCTACACAGATGGTATACATGATATTCGTCTTTCTCTGACTTACTTTCAGTTCAGTTCAGTTCAGTCGCTCAGTCATGTCCAACTTACTTTACTTAGTATGATAACCTTTAACACCATCCATCTCTAGGTCCATTCATGTTACTGTAAATGGCATAATTTCATTATTTTCTTATGGCTGAATAATATTCAACTGTATTTATATACCACATCTTCTTTATATACTGTCAATGTACATTTCAGTTGGTTCCATGTCTTGGCTATTGTAAATAGTGCTGCAATGAACACTGGGGTGTATGTATATTTTCAAATTATGGTTTTCTTCTGGATATATGCCCAGGAGTGGGACTGCTGGATCAGATGGTAGTTCTACTTTTAGTTTTTTAAGGGATTGCTTTACAAATGCTGTGTACAAATCTGATTTTTTATATGATTGAAGAATGTCCATCTGCTATTTAACAACATGGAAATCCCTGGTGAACTAGTGTGATTTTCAGATGAGTGATGGGTACAGAAGCCAGATGGAAGGACACTGGGAATGACCAGAAATGAACTGAGATCATGGGCAGAGACAACCCTCACATAGTCAATTAGGACATGTTATGACTGCAAAGATCAGGAGAGAGGTATACTACTGAGAAACTAGTTTCTTTAAAGCAGAATAAGCAGGAATAAGACAATAGAAGAAACTGAATTCAATGATACTAATTGCAAGTTTGAAAGCTTGGATTTGGAACTATTACAGATTTTGATGAGGTTTCAGGTCGTTCCCAAGTGAGCAGTTTAAGTGAAATGAACAGTAGGTTATAGAATTTAAAGAGAAAAAAATGAAAATATGAAGCCAATGTGCTGCACAAGTAGACAGCATGGGCATTCTGAAGAAGGCAGTTTTAAAATACATATATCATGCCTGAAGACAGAGTGAATTAGATGACCTTCAAAAGTCTTTTATTCTTCTAATCTTATTTTTCAAGGAAGTTACTACATGATTGTTTTCAATATAGTAAAAAATAGGTCTTTTCCAAAAAGAGTATAAATGACACAAAGAATATTCAGTCCTAGCAGCATCTTTTTATAAGTGCTACAAATCAACTTAATGGGATTTTTTTCCTCTTGAAAATATTTTTTTAAATGGCTGCACAATTCTAATTTATCCTTCTTAATTGGAATTAATATATCATATTCTGGCTACTGCAATGTTTTCTATTGTGGTTACTGCAATTTGTTTCAAACAAATCACAGCAATATATATTTGTACTTTCTTATTTGTGATTTACTTTTAGTTCCTAAAAATATAATAACAACCTGACTGTATCAAACGGGGGAAACAAGGAAGGAATAATTTTAAAAACAAATTCTCAAATAGAATAATGAATTGTCGAGTAAAATTTTAAAAGTGGAAAACTTGTTCAGTAACAGATAAAATATACTGGCAATTAGTATCATCTTTAAGGATTTAACAATCAAGGTAATATTGTGCACCCAAAAATATTTTCTTGAGCAAACTAAACGAAACTCAGTCAAAACTATTTACAGCTTTAAATTGCTTAGTAAACCAGGCCTGCAGAGTGCAATATACTTATCTAATGTTAAACTATCACAAACTCTAAAATTGAGTCCTTTTTCAGTTGAAGGAGAGGTGATTTGCAATATTGTGTTAGTTTCAAATGTACATGAGACTGATTCAGGGTTTTTGCAGATTATATTCCATTACAGGTTACTACAAGATATTAGGTATAGTTCCTTGCACTATACAGTAAATACTTGTTGCTTACCTATTTTACGTAGTTTATATATATGAATCCCATATATATTGAGTCCTTAATGATTAAAGCAATTAAAAATATATATACCTTTCTTTTTCTTTAAAATATGTGTGCTTAGTCGCTCAGTCGCTCAGTCGCATCCAACTCTTTGCAACCCCATGGACTGTAGTCTGCCAGGCTCCTCTATCCATGGGGATTCTCTAGGCAAGAAACTCTGGGAGGGGACCTTCCCAACACAGGAATCAAACCTGGGTCTCCTGCATTGAAAGCAGATTCTTTACCATCAGAGCCACCAGGGAAGCCCAAGAATACTGGAGTGGGTAACCTATCCCTTCTCCAGTGGAACTTGCCAAACCAGGGTCTCCAGTATTGCAGGTGAATTATTTGCCAGCTTAGCTACCATAAGATAAGCTTTTGGTTTAGAAACAATCAATAGCACATATGTTTTCAAATTTTTATCTTTTCAGTCTTCCAAGTAATGTTTGCGGGGGGAAAATAAGTAGAATCTTCTATGCCTAGCAGACTAATTCTGGAACCGTACAAGAAAAGGGGGAGAACCCCAAAATGTGATTTTAGGGCTTACGGAGTTCAACACTGGGTAGAAACTTTTTCACAAGAAAAATGTTATGAATTTTTATTATGAAGGAGAAAGCTGGTATGGAGGGAAGATGACAAGAAAACAAAGGGAGGAAAAAGAAAAGGGGGATATGGTTTGGGGAGTGATGCTTATTACAGGGCAGTACCAGGAGCAGGCCTGCACTGAGCCAGAAGGCCTTAAGCTTCTTGTATACAAAACACAGGAACCCCCTGAGGGGTCTGGCTCAGCGGTTAAAGCGTCTGCCTCCAATGTGGGGGATCCAGGGGTTCAATCCCTGGCTTTGATCCCTCAGTCTGGAAGATCCCCTGGAGAAGGAAATGGCAACCCACCCCATTATTCTTGCCTGGAGAATCCCATGGATGGAGGAGCCTGGTAGGCTACAGTTCATGGGGTCGCAAAGAGTCGCAAAGGACTGAGTGACTTTCTTTTTCAAGGGGAGTGTGGCCTGGCTCCTGGAATGAAGGCTACCTTCTGTTTCTTGATCTAGTGCTGGTTTTACAGGCGTGTTCTATCCATTAAAATGAACTAAGCCTATTCTCTATGTCTGTTTCGGGAGGAGAGGGTGAGATGTATGGAAAGAGTAACATGGAAACTTAAATTACCATATGTAAAATAGATAACCAACAGGAATTTGCTGTATGGTTCAGGAAACTCAAACAGGGGCTCTGTATCAACCTAGCGGGGTGGGATGGGGTTGGGGGGAAGATGAGAGGGGATTCAAAAGGGAGGGACTATACGCATATCTGTGGCTGATTCATACTGAGGTTTGACAGGAAACAACTACATTTCATAAAGCAATTATCCTTCAATTAAAAAATTATTTTAAAAATTTAAAAAACGAACTAAGCCACACATGATTTATGCACTTTCTTAAATTTATGTAATGTTTCTATTAAAAAATCTCAGATATGTAAGTAAATAAACTGGAGACTGTGCTACTAGGGTACATTTCTGGATACGAATTTCTGGAATCTGCATTTTAACAAGTACCCTGGGGGTGTATACAGCCATTCTAAGACATAAATGGAAAAACAATAGTTGAGAGGTTCAAAAGTAAATTCTTTCATCCTCTCAGCAAATGCTTTCTCCTGCCACAGGCATTTCTGAGTATTCAACAAATGTGCTGATTTGAAATCCTTTACTCCAGTCATTTAGAAAGCAAATGGATTACTGACTATAGACTCGGTATCAGAGATCATTTCCATTCTTACTTTTTACTTACCTAGGCTTAGGATGTACCAGGCCCTACACAGGATACCATAAAAATGAGAAAAAATCATAGTTTCTGCCTTCAAGAAGTTTATAATCTACTTTAAACAATTCCATAGTACCTAAAACACAAAGCAAGCAAAAAATTAAGTGGTACAAGTGGCAGCAAGCAAAGCACTGTAAAAGAGGAAGGATGCGGAAGCCTCTTGGAAGACAGCATCAAAACTACATAAAACTTAAGTGTAATTTCAACAGACGAGAAAAGAAAGAGGAAGCACTCCTCAAAGTGCGAGTAGGAACACTATGTTAAGGACAGCATAGGCTGCAGATGGCGCCGCCGGGGAGAAAGTAGTCCGAGATGAGGCTAGACGTGCAGGCTGTCACTACCCGTAGAAGGAGCCTTGGATAAAAGGCAGAAATAAGTATGCCTAATTTTAATTTTACAGGAATAAGTAAGTCACAGAGGCCATGTGAACAGAAGTCACTTCAGGAAGGTGAATCCGGAAGCCACAAATTTAATGGACCGTGACAAGATGAAGGTAAGTCCGCATGCTGCGTATCACAGTGGTGGTGAATCCAGGCTACCCAGATTTGGGGGCTGTTGCTGCTCTACTTGATCGAGCTGCTTAACCTGGAACACAGCTACCACTTGTAATTAGGGCATGGGAGAGACACGATTTCACATAAAGGCACTGCAGACACTGCAGGAGGCCAACGTGTCAATTTCCTAGCACCTCAGAGGCAGTTGGTCATTGTGACTGTCATCGTCGTCCACTTTTTCACATGACTCAAGTTTTCCCTATGCTAAATATGTTATACTTAGATGGTTCACATGAGTTTGCCTGGAGCTAAATCCTGATGAAGAAAATAAAACCTAAGACTTCAGAGAAAAAGTGAAGAAGGTGTAAGATACATATAAGAAGTTCAGATTGCTAAAGAGCTAAGATGTATGTGAAATAGTCAAAAATACACAAAATATAACTTTTCTAGTAGTGTGTTCTCATTTTGTTATACTTGGATTTGGGCAAAAGCTTCAAGGTTGGCTTTGATATCTCTAATAGAACTGTGTGTTGCTGTCAAGAAATACAACTAAAAAAAACTTTCTTTTTTTCAGTGGTAAATAAATCTGCCTACCTGACCTCCCAAGATAGATTACACTGTTTTTACATATTCTCAAGTTTTATGTATAGTGTTTCCAAATGTAACATGGTTGAATATTTGACTGCTCTCTCTTTTCTAGTCAGGCTATCTTTCCTATAAAACACCTCATTTCGTTTCTGACTTCTCATCTTAGTGTATGTATGGTCACTTAGCATTTGGAGTACTTTCTCTTTTCTTTTGAACCAACTGAAATATGACTTATCAAATATTAAATTCAGTACCACTTCCAAAATGACACTAACAGATGAGGATGTATAATTCATATCAGTCAATGATCAGGATTAGCATTCTTCTAGTTATCACTGTTTAATGTTGCTCTGGATGGCTGAATCAATTTTGTGACTTCACCTGCGGCTTAATTTCCCAAATTTAAAAGCTCAAAATAATGGAATAAAGAATAAAATAAAGTTGACAGTTTAATACATGCTTCTCTGGAAGTACTTTAGTTTTGTGAAGTATTGAAATTGTTGTACAGTGGAAGGGTGTTAAGATGTTCATGACCAGATCTCTGCACAGTCAAGAGTTCAATGTGATGTATGTGTCATCCATATAGAAGGAGTAATTATGATTTTATGTTCCTGTTATGAAATATTTCCCATTGCATTAACATGTTTTATATTACAAACCACATTTTAATTTAAGCAGTGTAAAACTGTGTACACCACAAAAACATTGATAATGGTGTTATCTTTTCTCCACTCCTGCAAACATCATTTCAGAATGGAACCTTCTTCTACTGACATTTCAAATGCTTAAGTATTCTTGTCATGACTCTGTATCTGTTTGACTGTTAAGTACAACATAATGAATAAAGTTTGAAGAAAACCATCTTAATAAGCTTACTTAAGCAGTATTTTTGTACCTGGTTAAATATTTTTGCTAGATTATATATAATGGGTCTTTGTTCCATTTCCTGGGGAAATTGCACCTCAAAATAAAATGCTGTTCATGGGAAATAACATTTTCTTCCTTTCCTTCTTTAACTGACCTTTTAATTAAAAAAAATACATAGAACTAGGTTCTAAGATGAAAATAAGAGGCAGATATAAAATAATTCATCAAGAGATACCATAAACACGTGGTATATGGTATGGTACCTTTTAAATTTTTTATTTTAGAGTATTTGATTAGCAATGTTACATTAGCTTCAGTTGTACACAGCAAGTTTTACATATACATGTATCTGTTCTTTTACGAATTCTTTTCCCATTTAGGTTATTACAGAATTTTAAGCGAAGTTCCCTGTGCTACATAGTATTTCTTGTTGGTTATCTATTTCAAACATAGAAAAATGTATACATCAATCCCAAACTCCTAATTTATCCCTCCCCTTCACCTTTCACAACCGATTTTTTTTTTTAATGTCTGCTTCTATTTTGTAAATAAGCTCATTTGTGTCAGTTTTTAAGATTCTGCACGTAAGTGCTGTCTTTCTCTGACTTATTTTACTCAGTATAATAATCTCCAAGCCCACTATGGTACTGCAAATGGCATTATCTCATTGTTTTAAATGGCTGAGTAATATTCCATTGTGTGTGTACATGTGCATGTACACACATCACATTCTTTATCCATTCATCTGCCAGTGGACACTTATGTTACTTCCACATCTTGGCTACTGTATCAGCACTGCAGTGAACACTAGGGTGCATGTATCCCTTTGAAACATGGTTTTCTTTGGATATGTGCCCAGGAGTGGGATTGTAGGATTATGTAGTAACTCTATTTTTAGTTTTTTAAGGAAACTCCATACCGTTCTCCATAGTAGTTGCACCTGTTTACATTCTTACTACCAGTGTAGGAGGGTTCCCTTTTCTCCACATCCTGTCCAGCATTTATTGTTACTGATTTTTCTTTTAATGATGGTTACTCTGACTGGTGTGAGGTGATACCATATTGTAGTTGCTTTACATTGCTCTAATAATTAACAGTGTTGGGCCTCTTTCATGTGACTTTTGGCCATCTATTTGTCTTCTTGGGAGATATGTCTATTTAGGTCTTTTGCCCATTTTGATCGGTCTGTTTCTTCACATTGAGCTACATGAGCTATTTATAAATTTTGGACAGTAATCCCTTGTCAGTCAAACTGTTTGCAAATATTTCCTCCTGTTCTAGGAGTTGTCTTTTCTTTTTGCTTATGGTTTCCTTTGCTATATAAAAGCTTTTGAGTTTAAGTTCAGTTTTTTTTTGGTTTGTTTTTATTTCCATTACTCTAAGAGATGGGTTGAAAAGATACTGCTGCAGTTTATGTCAAAGAGTGTTCTGCATATGTTCTCCTCTAGGGAAAACATAGTATCTGGTCTTATATTCAGGTCTTTAATCCATATAGAGTTTATTTTTGTATATGGTGGTAAAGAATACTCTAACTTAATTCTTCTACATGTAGCTGTCCAGTCTTCCCAGCGCTGTTTATTGAAGGGACTGCCTTTTCTCCATTATATAGTCCTGCCTCTCTATCATTGACCTATTGACCACAGACGTGTGAGTTTATTTCTGGACTTCTTATCCTGCTCCATTGATCTACTTTTCTGTTTTTGTGCCAATACCACACTGTCTGACTGAGTTCATTGATGAGCTCTAGTAGTTTTCTGGTAGTGTGTTTAGGATTTTCTATATATAGTATCAGGTCATTTGCAAACAGTGACAATTTTACTTCTTCTTTTCCATTCTGAATGCCTTTTATTTCCTTTTGGATGCATTTTCTTCTCTGATTGCTGTGGCTAGAACTTTCAAAACTATGCTGAATAAAAGTGGCAAGAGTGGACATCCTTGTCTTTTTCCTGGATCTTAGAAGAAATGCTTTCAGCTTTTCAATATTCAGAATGATGTTAGTTGTGGGTTTGTCATAAATGGCCTTTATTATGTTGAGATGGGTCCCCTCTATGCCCACTTTCTGGAGAGTTTTTTATCATAAATGGGTGTTGAATTTTTTAGAAACCTTTTTCTCTATCTACTGTGATCATATGATTTTTACTTTTCAATTTGTTAATGTGAAATATCACACTTGTTGATTTGCAAATACTGAAAAATCCTTGCATCCCTGGGATAAATCCAAGTTGATCGTGGTGTATGATCCTTCTCATGTATTGTTGGATTCAATCTGCTAGCATTTTGTTGAGGATTTTTGCATCTGTGTTGATACTGGCCTATAATTTGCTTTTTTGTGGTATCTTTGTCTGGTTTGGATATCAGGGTGAGCGTGGCCTCATGGAGTGAGTTTTGGAGTGTTCCTTCCTCTGCAGCTTTTTAGGAAGAGTTTCAGAAGGATAGATGTTAACTCTTCTCTAAACGTTACCTGTGAATTTTATCTCTATTATATTATATTGCATTATATTCAGTAATTAAGTCACATAACTCTTTAAAGTTTACAGCTATGCTGGTGTCCCCTGCTATTTCTTCTATAAAGTCCTTGAATTCAAAGAGTTTGGAAAGACACTTCCTTCCCTAACAGCAAGCCAAGCAAGCAGGATGAGAGTTTGCCATCATTTGGGGAATTGACAAGCAAGAATCTCAGCAGTTCTTCCCTGCACTAAGGTCTGAATTGAGCAAAAATAACAAGAGCATCAGTGCTGCCACCCTTGAAGAGCTGTTTGCAAAGGACTAGCAGAGACAAATGCATCGTATGTATCTCTTCGTGCCTAAGAGTTCACCACCAAAAGGACAGAGATTTATTTAAATATATAAGAAATCCAAATACCATGTATTCATCAGGCTTCTACTGACAGTGTTTTGTAATCTCTCTCTAACCACTAATTCTTTCAAGGGGCATTCCTTCAGAAATTTCTCTCTTGAAACTTGCAAAGGCATGGTTTTTACTTACACCAACTCATTACAAAAATGTCCATTCACTATTTGATGGTACAGATATGAAGCACAGGGTAGATACTCTCTTTTCATTTAGTAACTGGGGACAGTGCAAATACTGAGCACATAAACAGGTGTTTTCAACTCGCCTCTCTGGAACCCTGTTAGCTATCGTTCTCAACCTTGCCTAGTAACGCTGAAACCAAATGAGCTGTGAGTGTAACCGTCTGATCAAATCATCAGAAAGTTCCGAGAAAGTCTGTTCTGTTTCTGTTGTTGTTTAAATGTGTAAATCTGGTACCCAGACATCAGTACTTCTCCTCCCCTTTCAGACATATCTAAAGACTAACATCCAAGCTTGAACACTGCAGTTAGTAAGAGTGGCACTGGCAGAAGTAAAGCAGAGACAGTGCTCAGGGCAGTGAGGACTTGCATGTCTGCCCGGGGGCAACAGCTGACAGAAATGGAAGCATGCTGCCTGGAAGAGCCCAGAATGATACCCACCTCACAGTTGTTCAGCTGATGTACAGAACTTAGAAGGCACTTAACTACGAGATTTCAGTGCCTGGGGAGGAGAGTACTGATGTTAGGTATGTCAANAAAGCAGAGACAGTGCTCAGGGCAGTGAGGACTTGCATGTCTGCCTGGGGGCAACAGCTGACAGAAATGGAAGCATGCTGCCTGGAAGAGCCCAGAATGATACCCACCTCACAGTTGTTCAGCTGATGTACAGAACTTAGAAGGCACTTAACTACGAGATTTCAGTGCCTGGGGAGGAGAGTACTGATGTTAGGTATGTCAAAGAAGCAGTCTTCAACCCAAAATAAGAAATACCTTCCCAACAAATGAAGCTAAAATTGGATGTTCGTGAGAAAGAAGTTTCCTCTCATCTAAATTGTTTAAGAGGCTCAAAAATTATGATTTAATATGGATGTTATAAAAGGGCTCCTTACTCAGAGAATTCTGGCCTTGATAAGTTTAGAATTCCTTCCATCTGTAAGATCAATAAGAAAAGTCTGAAAATTAAATGCCACAATAAAAAGTCTATAAAAATAAAAAATAAGCCCCATGAGACCCTGAAAACAGAATCTCTTTTTTTTTTTTTACTCTAAATATGCCATACTGATTCCTTATCTAATGGTTCTTCCAGTCTCATCACATCACTGTTACCTTGGCTGCAGCTTTAATAACTTGAAATTCAACAACAACCTTTTAACTTATCTCTGAGAACTGAGACCATCTATGTCAACATGACTTAGTAGTTAGTTCAAAGAAATCTTTGCCTGGCAAAGATAAGACTATAAACCAAAAAACAACCTCATTGTGCTTCAAGTAGTTCTTACAGATCCATTTATCAGAAACAATAGTCTGGACACCTGGATGAACAGCTTACTTGAAGATTTTCACCTTTAGGTGTTCAGTAAACCTATTCTTGGAAAATTGTAGGCAATTCAGATCAGCCATCTGCTTTGAAATGGCCAGCATAAACTATCTGAGTTCAGATCCCAAGACTCTTATAAATACCCCACTTCTGCTTCCTACTTCCAAGACATTGCTAGGGCTTTCTTACTGCAGGAAGATCTAATACATCCAGTTTTGCTTTATTAATGACTGGTGACAATGTGGGGAGTTCCACATCTCCATGTACCAACCACCCCTCACCCCCAAATACCTACTATACTTACTGTAAAACCAACTCCCTTCTTAAAACATTACTAATGTATTGTTCTATGGCTTAAAATTTTTAATAGTAAAACTGTATATTTGTGTGTATGTATCTATAAATACACTCACAAATCATCTTAAATCTCAAAAACAGTTAAGGAAAAATATCCAAATATATACTCTGCAATTTTTCCTTAAGTTTTCAAGCACAGGCAAATTAATCTATGGCAATGGAAATCAGAACAATGATGTCATATGAAGGAGTTGGGGGGGGATGGAAGAGGGCTAGAAGAAATCCATCATGGGGGGAGGATACCAACAGTGTGTATCTTCACTGTTATAGGTATATAACATACATATTAGTGTGTGTGTGTGTGTGAGAGAGAGAGAGAGAGAGAGATGAGCGCATATTCAGTCATGTCTAACTCTTTGTGACCCCATGGACTAGAGCCTGACCAGCTCCAGTCCAAGGAATTCTCCAGGCAAGAATAATGAAGTGGGTTGCCACGCCCTCCTTTAGGGATATATGGGTGTACGTGTGCATACATGTATATACACACACACGCATACACACATATACATACACACATATGTGCATCAAAGCTTCTCAAGTTGGAAGTTAAGAAGTCAATTTTAAAACTTGTGGTTCTAGGACTTCCCTGGTGGTACAATGGGTGAGAATCTGCCTGCCAGTGCAGGGGACACAGATTCTATCCCTGGCCTAGGAAGATTCCACATGCTGTGGAGCAGCTAAGCCTGTGAGCCACAACTACTGAGCCCATGTGCCTAGAGCCTGTGGTCCGTAATAAGAGAAGCCACTGAAATGAGAAGCATGTGCATTGCGAGTAGAAAGGAGCCCCCGCTCTCCACAGCTAGAGAAAACCCGCGTGCAGCAACGAAGACCCAGCACAACCAAAAATAGAAGTACATATAAGTTATAAAGCAAAAAACAAACCAAAAACACCTTGTGGATCTGGACAAGATGGAATGGATGTCGTTCTCCTCACTCCTCATGCTAACTATTGCCCCAAACCCTGAATGTTATTTACATATGAAACATAAGAAGGCTCTGAAAGGTAGAGAAGAACCCATATAGGCCAGGGACCTCAGGAACCAAACAACAATACATCTTAGGGTCTCTTTGTACTTATGTCCTGGACTGGATGATACTAGGTAAGGAGGAAGGCCAGAAACAATAGCACAGACAGAAAAAATCTCCAAAAAAAGCCTGCTCTTTCTAGTCAGAAAGGAACAAACAGAAACCAGGAAAGAGCCACCTCACAATACAAAATTGTTTACACATTCTCTCCCGTCACACCACATCACTGTCTCCACATCATCACAATTTCCTACTGCTCTTATGATTAAGAAAAAATTGCCACAAGGTTCTCAAGGTCTTTCATAATTGAGCACCAAGTTATCTTTATAGCCTCAGTTTTCAACATTCACAGACACTAATCACACATCAAATTACTTCTTGTTCTCTGAATAGGCATATGGCTTTTGTTCACTCTGTCTTCTCTATCTTGAATACATTTTCCAGTTGTCTTTTGCCTGATAAAATTTNAATAAACTCCGGGAGTTGGCAATGGACAGGGATGCCTGGCGTGCTGCAGTCCACGGGGTCGCAGAGTCGGACATTACTGATCAACTAAACTGAGTGCAGCACTTTCACAGCATCATCTTTTAGGATTTGAAACAGCTCAGCTGGAATTCCATCACCTCCACTAGCTTTGCTTGTGGTAGTGCTTCCTAAGGCTCACTAGACATTACATTCTAGGGTGTCTTGCTATAGATGAGTGACCACACCACCATGGTTATCCATGTAATCAAGACCTTTTTTGTATAGTTCTGTGTATTCCTGCCACCTCTTCTTAATCTCTTCTGCCTCGGTTAGGTCCTGGCCATTTCTGTCCTTTCTTGTGCCCATCTTTGCATGAAATGTTCCCTTGATATGTCCAATTTTCTTGAAGAATCTCTAGTCTTTCCCATTCTATTGTCTTCCTGTATTTCTTTACATTGTTCACTTAAGAAGGCTTTCTTTTCTCTCCTTGCTATTCTCTGAGTTTTGTATTTAGTTGGGAATTTCTTTCCCTTTTACTTTGCCTTTTGTTTCTCTTCTCAATCATCTGTAAGCCATCTTCAGAAAACCACATGACAAAATGTGGTCCATGTCAACTGTGTTTATTTCACTTTGCCATAAATTATACCCCCAGGATATACAATGCTATATTTTAAGGTAGACGTTCAAGATACGTATTTTGTAACTGGAAATTCATAACCTTTGGCCAGTATTTCCCATTTTCTCCCACCTTCAACCCCTAGTAACCAACACTCTGGCTTTTTTAGATTCCACATATAAGTTATACCATACTGTATTTGTCTTTATCTGTCTGGCTTACTGCACTAAGCATTGTAACCTCAAGATTAATAATTAAAGTTTTCAGAAATGGCAGGATGTTCTCATGGCTGAATACTATTCCTTTATGTGTGTGTGTATATATGNCTGGCTTTTTTAGATTCCACATATAAGTTATACCATACTGTATTTGTCTTTATCTGTCTGGCTTACTGCACTAAGCATTGTAACCTCAAGATTAATAATTAAAGTTTTCAGAAATGGCAGGATGTTCTCATGGCTGAATACTATTCCTTTATGTGTGTGTGTATATATGTATCATGAGATCTGTATCTGTATCGCACACTTTATTTATCCATTTACCCGCTGACATACGTTTAGGTTGTTTCTCTATCTAGGCTTTTGCAGATACTTACTTAGAAGTGAAATCGTTGGATCATATGGCACTTCTATTTTTGAGTAAACCCATACTATTTTCCATAGTGGCTGTATCAATTTACACCCCACTGGCAGTTCACAAGGACTCCTTTTTCTCCACATACCTCCCCAACAATGTATACCTCTTATTTGTGATGATAGCTATTCTGACAGGTGTGAGTAATGTCTCATGGTGGCTTTCTTATGCATTCTCCTGACGATCAGTGATACTTAGCCTCTTTTCATGTACTTTTAGATCATTTATATGCCTTCTTTGCAAAAATGTCTTCTTAGTTCCTCCGCTCATTTTTTCATCAGGTTTATATTTTTGCTATTGAGTTGTATGAATACTTTATGTATTTTGGATGTTAATCTCTTATTGGATATATAATTTGCAAATATTTTTCCCATACTGTAGGTTGCCTTTCCATTTTGTTGATGACTTCTTTTGCTGTGCAGAAATTTTTTAGTTTAATGTAGTTAGCCCCACTTAATTTACTTTTGTTTCTTGTGACTTTGGGATCACATTCAGAAAACCAATGCAAAAATCACTGTCACGGATCTTTTTCCCAGAGTTTATTCTGGGAGTTTTATGGTTTGAGGCCTTAGGTTTAAGGCTTTAATTCACTTGAACTTCTGTGAGAGATCTCAGTAAAGGGGTCCAATTTCACTTTTGTGCTTGTGCTTATCTAGTTTTGCCAACACCATTTATTGAACAGAATATCCTTTCCCCTCTGAGTACTCTTGGTTCCCCTGCCATATATTATTTGATTGTATACACAGGGGTTTATTAATAGACTCTCAGATTCTATTCTGTGGTTCAGTGTGTCTATTTTCACCAGTATCATACTGGCATTAAATTGCTATAGCTCTGTGATACAGCTTTTCAGGAAGTGTGATGTCACCTGTTTTGTTCTCCCTTCCCAGAATCACTCTGGCTATTCAGGGTCTTCTGTAGTTCCATATAAATTTTAGGATTTTTCTATTTGATTAAAAATACTACTGGAGTTTTGAAAGTGATTGTACTAAGTCTATAGATGGCTTCAGATGGCATGGACATTATGACAATATTAATTCTTCTGGCCTGTGACCATAGAATATCTTTCCTCTAATTATACGCTCTTCAGTCTTTTTTCACCAATGTCTTCAGTTTTCACTGTACAGTGTATATATCTTTTACTTCCTTGGTTAAATTTGCAATTTTTTAAATACTTCTGTAAATAGGATTATTTTCTTTCTCAGATATTTTATTTTCAGTGTAGAGAAATGCCACTGATTTGTGTATGTTAATTCTGTATCCTGCAGTTATGCTGATTTGGTTGATTAGTGCTAATGGTTTTTTGGTGGAGTCATTAGTATTTTCTATACATTAGACCATACCATTTACAAATAATTTTACTTCTTCCTTTCTGATTTGGATGCCTTTTATTTCCCTTTCTTCCCTGATTGCTCTGGCCAGGGCTTCCAATACTATGTTGAATGGGAATGAGAAGAGTGGTCACCTTTGTCTTATTCCTCACTGTAGAGAGAAACTTTTTAATATCACACTGTTGAGTACCATATTGGCTGGTGGTCACACGTGGCTTTCACTGTGTTGAGGTATGTTCCTCCTACACCCAATCTGTTGAGCTTTTTTTTCATGAAACAATGCTGTAATTTTTCAGATTTGTTGCCTTCACTTATGGGGATGATAATATGGTTTTTATCTTCCATTCTATTAATATGGTTAGTGATTTACATACGTTTAACCATTTTTGCACCTCAGAGATAAATCACACTTGATCATGGTATATGATCCTTTAATGTGCTGCTGAACTTAGTTTGCTAACATTTTGTCAAGAAATAGTGCATCTATGTTCACTAGCAATATTGATCTATAATTTTCTATAGTGTCCATATATGGCTTTGGTGTCAGGGTAATTCTGGCTTTGTATAGTAAATTGGAGAGTATTCTCTCCTCTTCAGTATTTTGTAGGGGTATGAGAAGGATTGATATTTATTAACTTAATACTTCTTGAATTGTTTGGTAGAATTCACGAGTGAAACCATCTGGTCCAGAGCTTTTTCTGTGTTGGAAGGCTTTTGGTTAGTGATTCAGTCTCACTTGTTACTCAGTCTATTCAGATTTCCTTTATCTTCATGACTCAGGCTCAGCTAACTGTATGGTTCTAAGAATGTATCAGTTTCTTTTAGTTTATTGATTAATTTTTGTTCACAGCAGCATCTTATGACCCTTTGTATAGCTGTGTTATCAGTTTTAAAGTTTTCTCTAATTTTATTTGAGTCTACTTTTTCTGAGTTACTCCAGCTAAGGTATTATTTGTTTATGGCTTCCAAAATGATCATTTATTTTTGTTGATTTTTTGTTGTTTGTCCATTTTATATTTTATTTATTTTTGCTCTTTGTTATCTCCCTTCTTCTGCTGACTTTGACCTTAGTTTGTTCTTCTTTTTCTACTTCCTTAAGGTGAAAAGTTTATTTGCCTGGGATTTTTCTTTTCAATTAATATGGGAGTTTATCACTATTAACTTCCTGCTTAGAAGCACTTGTGTATCACCACACAGGTTTTGATATGTTCTGTTTCTCACTTCTTATGTTTCACAATAGTTCTTGATTTCCTTTCTGATTTCTTCTTTGACCCACTGGTTGTTCAGCAATGCATTATTTAATTTCCATATACAAGAACCCTTACTTTTCTAAAGTTCTCTCTATGCCACTTCACTTTTACAGGAGGCACATGCTGCTAGTATAAAGTTTCACTCCATGAAAGAACTCTGAAGAGGATTTTTGCTTTTATGAAGAAAAAAAAAAGTAATTGCTTCTGGACTTTCTTTGCACCATTCTGGCCTACAGAAGTTTTCATAGGAATGCCCTACTTTCAGATAATGAAGGAAACCTGAATTTGTGACTCTTCTAGGTTTATTCCTATTATTGATTAACAGTTTCATAGCACTATAGTCAGAAAAGATCCTTGGTGTGATTTCAATATTCTTAAATTGCAGAGCTTAGTTTCATGACTTATATAGTCTCTTTTGGAGAAAGTTATGGGTGTGCTTCAGAAGACCGTGTATTCTACTGCTTTGGGGTGGAATGTTCGATAATATATGCAACTGTTAGATCCTTTTGCCTAAATGCATTAGGCTCAGGTCCAATGTTCTCTTAATGTCTGCATGATCTGTCCACTGTTGAAAGTGGAACACTCAGTTCCCCTACTATTATTGTATTTTTGTCTGCTTCTTTCTTTAGATCTGTTTACTAATATATTATTTAAAATAACAGTAAACTTGATCCCCTTTATCATTATAAAATGATCCTTTTCTCTTGATACTGCTTTTGGCTTCAAATCTATTTTCTCTGATACAGCTATAACTACTCCTGTTCTCTTTTGCTTTCTAATTTCATGGTGTATCTTTTTCCATTCCTTTGTCTTTTTTTGGCCTCTGTCCTTAAAGCTAAAGTGCATCTTCTGTAGGCAGCATGTAGTTGGTGTTTAATTTTATCCATGCAGCCACAATAAGCTTTTAGAGAATTCGATACAGTGATATTAACAGTAATCACTGATAGGTAAGAAGTCACTAAGGCCATCTTATCAGTTGTTTTATGGCTGTTTTACTGTTTCCTCTTTTCTCTTGAGAATTGCCTTCCTTTGTGAATTGATGATTTTCTATTCTAATAAGTTTTGACTTCCTTCTCTTTAGCTTTCGAAAATCTACGGTAGATTTTTTCTTTTTGTTTACCAGGAAGCTTATATAAAAATATATAAAGGTGCATTTTACAATGATGGCAATTTTACTTTGATCAAAAGTAAAGACAAAACTTACTTTTAGACAAAAACTCTAATATTTTACTTCTCCTTTTATGTTTTTGATGTTTCCATTTGCATCTTTTATATTGTTTATACCTTAACAAATTGTTGAAGCTATAGTTATTTTAATACTTTTGCCCTTTAACCTTTATACTAGAGTTAAGTATTTAACACATGATCATATTACAATATTCAGAGTATTCTGAATCTGACTATATGTTGATTTTTTTCAGTGTGTTGTACATTTTCATATGCTTTCTTATTACTAATTAATGTTGTTTTGGTAAAGTTTGAAGAATTCCTCTCAGTATTTCTGTAAGATAAGTCAGCTGCTGCTTCTGCTGCTGCTAAGTTGCTTCAGTCGTGTCCAACTCTGTGCGACCCTAGAGACGGCAGCCCACCAGGCTCCCCGGTCCCTGGGATTCTCCAGGCAAAAACACTGGAGTGGGTTGCCATTTCCTTCTCCAATGGATGAGAGTGAAAAGTGAAAGTGAAGTCGCTCAGTCATGTCTGACTCCTAGTGATCCCATAGACTGCAGCCTACCAGGCTCCTCTGTCCATGGGATTTTCCAGGCAGGAGTACTGGAGTGGGATGCCATTGCCTTCTCCGGTAAGATAGGTCTAGTGATGATGAATTCCCTTAGTTGTTAAAAGAAGTCTTCATCTTGCCTTTATTTATGAAGGATGACCTTGATGGGTAAAGTATTATTGGTTGGTGCACGTTGAATATAACACCCCTTTCTCTCCTGGTCTGCAAGGTCTTCACTGACAAATCTCTGATAGTCTTCTGGGGAATTACCATGTATAAGAAAAATTTTCTCTTACTACTTATGAAATTCTGTTTCTTTGATTTCAGTAATTTTGTTACAATGCATCTTAAAGATGATCTTTTTAACTGAAATTTTGGGTTTACCTATTAACTGCAGAACTTGGAATGTCCAAATCACTCCATACTTGAAAAGTTCTAAGCCATTATTTCTTCTTTTGGCCATGCCATGTGGTTTGTGGGGTATTAGTTGCCCAATCAGAGATTGAACCCAGACCCCTGGCAGTGAAAGTATAGAGTCCTCACCATTGGACTGCCAGGGGAATTCCCTATTATTTCTGTAAACAAGCTTTCCATCCCTTTCTTCTCCTTCTGGGACCTCACTCATGCATACATCATTTCCCTTGATGGGGTTCTGTCAGTCCTATAAGTTATTTCTTTTCATTTTATTCCTCTGATGATTAAAATTGATCTGTCTTCTAGCTCACTGACTTTTCTATCTGGTCAAGTCTACTTTTGAAACTCTCTATGGAATTCTTCAGCTCCAACATTTCTGTTTGGTTTTACTTACTGTTTCCTGTCTCACTATTGGGGACTTCCCTGGTGGCTCAGATGTTAAAGCATCTGTCTGCAATGCAGGAGAATTGAATTTGTTCTGTTCTTATATCATTTTCCGTGTATTTCAAAATCATCTACCTTTGTTCTCTTACAGCTCTTTGAGTATCTTTACAGCAATTGCTTTGAATTCTTTGTTGGCAGTTCCTGGATTCCTATTTCTTTGGGACCAATTACTGGAGGTTTACTGTATTCTTTGGTGGAGTCATGTTTCTCTGTTTCTCTGTGATTCCTGCAGACTGGCAAAGATGTCTATTTTTAAAAAGCAGTCACCGTTCCAGACTTCATGAACTAACTTTGATACAGAAAAAGTTATCATGAGTGGGGCGTAATGCTATCTGCTGTTACCCTGGGTCTAGTGGTCCAGAGCACCAGGTATGTATGTGTGCTCATGAGTCTGTGTTGTGGTGGGGACCAGACCTAGTNATAAGTTTAGAAAAGGAGGAATGCCATTCCACAATGATGATATTTACAGTAAAAGAAAATGTGCAATGTCTTGTTAACAAGAATTTAACAAAATACAACCGACTGGTTTTTCTACGTGAGTCCTATTCTTTGGGCTGTTTTACTGTTTAGCTAAAATGATACCAAAAGTTTAATAATAATATTTAGAGGGAGGAAAGAAATGAGTTAGAGAGAATGCAGGAAGTGGGACACACACAGAAAGAGACAATGATTTTATTGTTACTTCAAAATATTTAGCATTATGTCTCCAAAATAATTGCACATCTCTCCAATGCAGACCTATTGTTTCCTTCTCTTATGGTTTTTAATCATTCACAAATTCTAGCATATGTGACCAAATCACACTGTGCCATTTTTTTTTAATGTAAGAGGGACAAAGTATATTTTGATTCTCTATTTTGGAAAGTATATGTGACACATTTGATGTGGTACTTAAGATTTTATGAGGAAGAAACATTAAACATATGGAAACACTAAAACTTCTTTTAATGTAACCTAATACTTAAATTTTACACAAATTTTCTCATGGCTCCTAATCTTTATATGGAAAGGTGATATGAATATGAATACTGAAATAATTTTGGACTACTAAATTTCATGCAAGCTTATAAAAATTAATTCTTTTTAAATCACTGATTGGCATTTTAGAGAATCAAAATATAATGATACTGGAAAATACACAATGAATAAGACATATTCTGACTTACTGAAATTTACATGGTCCTATTTTGAGGCTGGAGAGATAAAACTCTAAATGCTTTTTTTCAAATTAGAATATATATGCTTATGAATTATGTGTAATATAATTTAATTCAATTTTATTAATAGTATGAGAATAATTCCCTTGGTTTCTAATGACCACAGGGGTCTATTTATTTNTACTGAAATTTACATGGTCCTATTTTGAGGCTGGAGAGATAAAACTCTAAATGCTTTTTTTCAAATTAGAATATATATGCTTATGAATTATGTGTAATATAATTTAATTCAATTTTATTAATAGTATGAGAATAATTCCCTTGGTTTCTAATGACCACAGGGGTCTATTTATTTAGTACATTATTCTTTACAATATACTAAATAATTTACCAAAACTGGAAAAAATTTAAATAATGCCAACCAGTCAGCAAATAACTTATCCCTTTCTTTGTGTGTGAGTCAATTCTCCTTGCCTTTGCTTTTTTACTCTTTTCTCTGAAATCACATTTATTCCAGATTCTCAGTGTTATATGAAGTTTGACATCGTAAAACACTCTCATTTTGTAGTTCTATAATCCCTTTGGGTATGTGCTTTAAAGATTTTAATTACAAAATACAAACAAACCTTAGGCAGGAAACTATTTTTTCCCCAGACAGTTAATATTTTTGAAAGACTGAAAATAAACTTGAGTTTCTATTTGCAAAGAAAGATTTATCTATTCAGATTTATTTTTATTTAATATATATCCTGTGTGAAATGTTTTGATAGACAGTGAGGGTACAAATCACATGGTGGTGGTAGTGGTGGTTTAGTCACTAAGCCGTGCTCGCCTCTTGTGATCTCATGGTCTGTAGCCCGCCAGGCTCCTCTGTCCATGGGATTCTCCAGGCAAGAATACTGGAGTGGGCTGCCACTTCCTTCCCCACAAATCACTCACATGGCCCTTCTTAATTAATTGTCAAGATTGTTAGCAGCAACAGTTAAAAGAAAGTAAAGGAACAGTTTGGATTGGCTTCAGAAGCTGATGTAGATCAGTGAATTTAGTAGCAGGAATTCATACTTGATGATGAAAGTCAAAGCCAGGTGTAGAGACAGCAGAGAAGCAATAGATGCTAAAGACAATGGCAAGGACCTTTACCAATGGCCAACTAGACACAAAAAATGTTAAAAACCAAAAGAAATAAAAAGGCAAAGCTTGTCAAGAAAAAGATGCAAGGTCACAGCAACCAGGGAACTGAGGCAACAGTTTAAAACAATTCAGTTTCTACTACAATGCAAAGCTTTATTGACTGAGACATTGGGTAAACTAGATTCATGCTGCATCTCTCCACTGGTCTATCAGTTCTGTGATGTAGCTGTACTAGGAGGGCAAATACAGTACCTGCCACTTAATGGGCCCTCAACAAACATTTATTGGATGGAAAAATAAAGGAGTAAATACATAAAAAGGCAGAATTGCAATCCCAAACTGTCCTGTAAGTTTTCTGCATACCTTTATATTATCTTCCCGATATTTGTCTAAAATTTGTCATTACATGTTGACATTCTCTTTGCTGGTGGTAGAGAGATGGGAATAAAACTACTGAATATCCGAGATCAGATTAACTGTGTTAGTTTAAGCCTGTACATTTTTCAATTTAGGACTAAACACGTTCCTCAAAGAGGTGGCATATGCAGAGTTTCTAAGGCATGAGAGTGTGTGTGCAGCACTGGACAAAGTATGAGACTACTAAGACTACCTGAGACACAGAAAAAGTGCTACATTATCATTAACAGTAGCATGTGTTTTTGCAACAAAATGCTTTTGCATTTGTATGTGGAACACAGTTCTTGGTTACATTCATAACTGAAGTCTAATAGAGTAAAATACTGGGAGTATATATGGTAAATCCATTGCATTCCTCAGGCAGCAGCTAAAAGCCAAATCCTAAAAATAAGAGGCCAGTACATCTGTTTATGGTGGGAGTTATCATCTAGGCACAAGCTTTATTTTACTGAATGTGTGTCATTTGAAATTGTTGTTGTTGTTTTTTTTTAAACAGCAATTGTCTTAATGTTCCATGTAACCATACAGTTGTATAGATTCCCTTTAGCTACACAGTAATGGCTGTTTTTGTGATGACTTTCATGCTGTTAAGTAGACCATTAGTACTTGACTTGGCCATCATATAGCAGCTTAATAATGACAAACAAAACAAACTGGCAAATCAGCATAGTATCACACTGCTTGCACTATTCTTTCCATTCTCTGTATTCATTTACACGTCAGTTCAATGCAGTGAAACTCTGCTAACATTTTTAGATCCTGCAGACATGTTTTATTTTACAATTAATATATGAAAATGGGAATGGTCACCAGCCTTACAAGTATATATTTGTTAAGCTGATATCTAAATGCAGACCCAACAGCATATGCCTCGGTCTTTTAAGCTTGTCTGATCCAATTAGTTCAGTTAGAAAATGAGATTATTAAAGCTAAATCAGAAGTTCAGAGCTGACACAGGCCCATTATATGTTGATTCTGTTGATGGCCATGAATTCTGCACCACTCTGCCCAGTGTTTCCCAAGGAGTATATATATGCTGATCCCAGGGCAAACGAGCAGTATGGGTAGATGGCCGAGAAGACTGCAATGCAGTCCCCTTCCAGACAATACAATGTAAAACACAGGCCCCCTTAACAGCATCAGTAACCAATCTTCTATAAGGGAACAAATAATAGGCTAAAACCATTTCTGATAGATATTTGTAAATGTGATATTTTTACACTTTTCCCTAGAGGACTGTCTACAAGACAAACACTACACTGAGTTTAAAAAATTATCCATAATTGGTGAGACATTTTTATTATTTGTCGTTATTTTTTTCAAAGAATGGTATATTAAAAACACCAATTGAAAACTAGACTCCTTCATGATTTTCTCCTCTGCTTTGCAATCTACTAACAAAAAATAAACTTAGCACATTATTGGAGGTGGTGGTGGGAGCCATTTTACAAGGGCACCACCTGGCAGCCCAGCCGGACTTCGCCCAGCAGCACCTGCGTTTCTGTGTCTTGGGGGCTTTAATACCTGAGGTCCACCAGTACAGGCAAGTAATGCCTTCTCCAGTGAACAGCACTCAACGAGTGACTGGTAAGAGCTGGTGTCGAACTTAGGTCCCCTCGCCACTTGGACAGGAAGATCACTGGGTGTGCTCTGCACTGGCTCCCAGAGGGCCCCGAGTAGTATTCGGCTTCAGGACCCACAGAGCTCACTGCTGGGATAGGCATCCTTTTTGACTGCCCTCCCCTCTGGAAGCCAGTTTCCCACCTCTCTCCCATGTTTCCTTCCTCCCTATGAACTACTTTCAACACAGTTGTTGTCTCAGGGTCTGTTTTGGGAGGAACCAAAGCTAAGACTGGAGTGTCTTCAACTTTTAGAAGTGCTTATACATCTACTGTCACATTTTATCTCACAAACACAAGGTAAGAAAAGTGGTATTAGACTCATTTTTATGTAAGAAAAGAGGCACCGAGTAACTTCCCCCCAAGGACACAGCTGGTAAGAGGCAGAACTTGGGAAGAAACCAACCCTGTTTCCTTTCCTTCTGTTTCTCTTTGCTGGACACTTCAGGACAAAGACATAAAAATGACTCTGTGGGCCTGAGAGTCATTTTTACTCTCTTATGTAAGCACCTCTTTTTAAGCATATACAAAATGTTCGAGGTTAAACCAAGTTTATTTACTAAGACAGATTAAAGGAAACAACTGTAGCCTAAGCACTGGCATATAAAGCATATTTAGTGATGGCATTCAGTATACACAGCCATCCCAACATTAAACCACAGGTCAGTGTGATCCTATGCACTCACGGCTGACTTCAATTTCTAAAAAAAAATCATTTTTAAAAGAAAGTCATCTTATAGGTATAAATGCTACATGGGATGGTTTTCTGAGATGCAAAATAAGGAAACAAAATTATATTTAAGGTCCTCACAGCTCTGAAACACGGCTTCTCCTCAACGTTGACCTTCGGGCCAGGTGCTTCCTCGTGAGCCGTAGGCGCTGCACTGCCAGGGGCGGCACTGCCGGCCCCTGCTGAACACTAAGGGCCAGTAGAGAGCGCATGCCCCCACCTTGTGACAGGCAAAAGGAATCCAGAAACTACCAAGGGTCCCGAGGCAGCAGGTGGGGGTGGGAATTCATCCCTCGACTATTTCACCAGACAGCTCTAAGGGCAGTAGAGTTTAATGTGGCATCAGAACAGAAACCATTTAAACCTGCCTTGCAATTTTACAAATGAGGAAAAGCTGAAGTCCTGGTAACATTCATCTAACATTATAGGGTTCCAAAGTTATTAAAAAAATAAAAACTTTATAACTTTGAGGAAGTGGAAGAAGTAACAATGGCATGAAGCTAATCCTTCTGAAACATTATTTAATGCTGTTTTACAGAGATAACCATTGTTTTCATGTTTGGGACCAACAATGGAATCTGTTATCATTTAGCTTGTCTTTCCCAGGCTTCCATAATGACTCAGATGGTAAAGAATGTGCCTGCAATGCTGGAGATCTGCGTTTGATCCCTGGGTTGGGAAGATCTCCTGGAGAAGGAAATGGCAACCTACTCCAGTATTCTTGCCTGGAGAATCCATGGAGAGAGGAGTCGCAAAGAGTCAGACGTGACTGAGCGACTATCACTCATCACTCATCCCACTAATAGCTCTATACAATCCTGACAGCATGAGGAAGAACAGGAGACCTCTGGTAATAAGAGACATGGGACATGTGAAGCAAAATAGATGCAAGCATGCTGATGGAAACTTACAGGAAAATTCTGAGGGAGCTCAGAAGAACAAAGAAACTATATGCCAATGTGCATTTCAATAAATTCAGATGTTACTATTATATGAATGGTTAACAATCTCCTGTGCTTTGGGATGATTTGGGCTTAGTTAGCTTTACTTTGTAATTCTGCTGCTAGCTTTGTATTTTGATGAATCTCTAGGAGTATTTAACAAGAAGGAAGGCAGATGTATATCAGGCCATCATCTTAACCCTGAAATTCTCCCTTTACTTCTGTTTCACTGTCAACTTATGGTATCATCTCAGGAACATTGTTCAGTTGCTCAATAGTGTCTGACTCTTTGAGACCCCATGAACTGCAGCATGCCCAGCTTCCCTGACCTTCACAATCTCCCAGAGTTTGCTCAAACTCATGTCCATTGAATTGAAAATGTCACCCCATGACCAAGGTAAGAGAAACCCAAGTAAGATAGTAGGTGTTGCAAGAGGGCATCAGAGGGCAGACACACTGAANCCAACTATCTCATCCACTGTTGTTCCCTTCTCCTGCCTTCAATCTTTCCCCACATCACAGTCTTTTCCAAAGAGTAGGCTCTTTGCATCAGGTGGTCAAAGTTTTGGAGTTTCAGCTTCAGCATCAGTCCTTCCAGTGAATATTCAGGGTTGATTTCCTTTAGGACTGAGTGGTTTGATCTCCTTGCCTTCCAAGGGACTCTTAAGTGTCTTCTTTAGCACTACAGTTCGAAGGCATCAATTTTTTGGCCCTCAACCTTTTTTATTGTCCAGTTCTCACATCCATACATGACTACTGGATAAACCATAGCCTTGACTGTACCAAATTTTGTGGGCAAAGTAATGTCTCTACTTTTTAATATATTGCCTAGGTTTGTCATAGTTTTTCTTCCAAGGAGCCTAGGTTTGTCATAGTTTTTCTTCCAAGGAGCAGGCATCTTTTAATTTCATGGCTGCAGTCGCCATCGACAGTGATTTTGGAGCCTAAGAAAATAGTGTGTCCCTGTTTCCACTGTTTCCCTATCTATGTGAGATGAAGTGATGGTACTAGATGCCATTATTTTTGTTTTCAAATGCTGAGTTTTAAAGCCTAATTTTTCATTCTCCTCTTTAGCCTTCATCCAGAAGCTATTTAATTTCTCTTCACTTGGTGCCATAAGGGTGGTATCATCTGCATAGCTGAAGTTACTGGTATTTCTCCTAGCAATCTTGATTCCAGCTTGTGCTTCATCCAGCAGGGCATTTCGCATGATGTACTCTGTATATAAGTTAAATAAGCANTCTCCTCTTTAGCCTTCATCCAGAAGCTATTTAATTTCTCTTCACTTGGTGCCATAAGGGTGGTATCATCTGCATAGCTGAAGTTACTGGTATTTCTCCTAGCAATCTTGATTCCAGCTTGTGCTTCATCCAGCAGGGCATTTCGCATGATGTACTCTGTATATAAGTTAAATAAGCAGGGCAATATACAACCTTGATGTACTCCTTTCACAGTTTTGATCCAGTCCATTGTTTCATGTCTGGATCTATTGCTTCTTGACCTGCATACAGGTTTCACAAGAGACAGGTAAGGTGGTCTCAGGAATGTACTAGACCCATTCTCTGTGTTAAACTGTGTGTATGTACATAGGTTTTGTATGGTATTTATATGGTATTTTATTGATGCAAGAATAGGCCATTCAGTTCTCAGTGGCCTTTCAATCTCTCTGCTTATAATATGAATGACAAGCCTTGCATTGAATGTTCTACATCTCCTATTTCTCATAACTTTACAGCTTGTTTCAACAGCATTCTCTTTAATCTTTTACCTATAAGAAGACAGTTTGCTTAAATATGTGCTTTCTCTCTTGCTTAAATATGTGCTTTCTCTCTCTTTGACATGAAAACTACAAAGGGGTAGCATTTATTGATACCTATTTTTTTTAAATAATACTCTTGATTTTCATGAGAACTTATTAATAATTTAAAGATCAGAAACTTCAAAAGCGAAAGCTGAAAGAAAAAGTCTAAAATTCATATTTCAAAGAATAATGAGAAGAATCAGATAATAGAAAAAAATAGTACTTTAAAGCTCTAGGGTCTTATTAGGCGTTAGTCATTTTATTTAAAAGGACTATGTTTGTCAAGGTTATGGAGCTTTCATGACATTTCAGCCTTATTTAATTAGTCAATCTCCATGCAGAAAATAGTAGGTAACAACTTGAATTCATAGACTGCTCAGGGCCCTAAGATTTCCTGGAATTTCTTCAAAAATTTAAAATGCATTTTAGCATCAATGACCAAATACTAGCCCATTATATTAATAATATTTATGTCTAAACTTTATGAATATGTATTTTCAAATATTTAGTGTAATTACTATCAATTTAAGTCTCTGAATGACTCTCAATCACATTATGAGATCCACCATTTTAATTCTGGCTTCTACTACTTAGACTATTATTTTTCCTCATTTGTAAAATATCTGCTCTCTGATCTCACAGCATTATGCCTAAAAGGTATAAAACTAGATATAACAAAGCCAAAACCCAAAAACTCCCATGGTACAGGAAAAACACCAAACTTTAAAAGTCCAGCATGAAAAAACTCACCATCATTCAGAACTTAACATTCTATTTAGAAACCCAACTATTTCTAGAAACCATAGAGACAGTCTGAATATAATTTTAAAGTATTAACAAAGTTAACTCACTTTACATTAAAATAATTCTTTATAAACAATTTTAATAGTTTCTCAAACCAACTATGACAAATCAAATAGTTGAAGCAAAACATTTTTGAAGCTACTTCAGGAAAAATGAACAAACATTAGAATTCAATTATTTGTTATTTATGTATAGTACCTACCTAAAAATAAATCTGTAAAATATAAATGGTTATTTAATTATGTTACAAGTATGAAAAACACAATAAAAATACTGTTTCATACCCTTACTCCACTAAATGTGCACTGGTCATCAAGAATTACTGCCAAATTACAAAATTCCTATATAAATATTCATAAGATACTCATTCTGTCATTTTATTCCACTGAAAAAGATAAATAGCCTAATTATAGCTATTCTCAAAAACACAAATACTACATGGTAATTTCTTTTCAGAAATATAGGTTAAAATATGAAGAAATTACCAAAGAAGTACAGTGCTAATTTTCAAGTTGTATCTTGAAATTTAAGCACATCTATTATTAAAAAAAAAAACCTATTCACTATTATTATTCTAATGAACAAACACTGTTTAAAGTATAATTCTTTGCCAGTAACCACTTGATGTTATAAAGCAAAGTTAATCTTCTATTTTGTTCAGAAACAGGAAAACACATTATTATGCGTATCAATTCATTGCAACAAATCTTAAACCACAGTTTTCTGTTTCAGTATATGTTGACATTAAGCACACAAGAATGCAGGAAGGGATGCTTTTCTAAAAGATGTTAAAATTTAAAACAAGAAGAGAGCTATATACCAAGGGACAGCTTTAACCTGCCCCTTTAACCTGCCTTTGTCTACACTGCTTAGTGATTAACATCTCACATCAGTCTAAAACTGGACGCACACCTCACATCTCCGGCTGAGAGCACAGTCAAGCAGTTCAGGCTTCTTTTTGTCCAAGAAGCCTCCTATATTTCCAAGACTTTCATGATTCTTTCCCTTTAATCCTAATACTTTCTTCAAATATAAGAAAAAATTATATTTTTTTTAAAACAGAAGAGGGTGAAGAGTTTGGGACAAAATTCATCTTTTTGAATATCTTGGTTATAACTCTCATCATTTCTGTAACTTTTGATAAGGTGCTGAAAAGATAAGGCCCTGAAAAGCTAAAATATACACATTAAAAGTTATATGCATTTTCAATGTATGTATTTTTCATTAACATAC
>SJYA01003144.1:938081-988953 GCA_006410615.1 Neotragus moschatus | reverse complement strand
TTCCTTCTCCAATGCATGAAGGTGAAAATAAAAAGTGAAGGCGCTCAGTCAGCTTGCCAGGCTCCCTGTCCCTGGGAGTCTCCAGGCAAGAGCACTGGAGTGGGCTCTGCCATCTCCTTCTGCAACAGATGGCATCCATGTTGTTGTCACTGTTAGTGCAAACTTTTTTGGAGCTTACTCCAATAAACTACATGTGAAGGGATTAGAGTTTCATGATTTATCAAAGGTTGAAACGGTAAGAAGATGACAGAATGAGGGATGATAGAATATGACACTCTAATATGCCACTTTGGCCTAAGACTTTAAGCTGAAGGCACTGAGATAAAGCAGAGATGAGATGAAGCAGATATAAGAAAAGTTCTCTGCCTTCTCCCATCTCCCAAAAGGCAGGACCTAAATTTACAAAGGTGTCCCTTCTCTTTTCTCTACCAGGAACGACAAAGGTTAATCCCTGGAGACAACTTTAGCTCCTTATCAACCACAAAGGTACCTGCTACATTCTATCTGCATAGTAAACTTAAACTTGCTTTTTCCTGGTCACCTCCACATAACTGATTTTCCCTTAGTACTTTTCTTTCTGTCTTTAACCAAAGCTGGTACCTAAGCCTGAGGTCTAAGCCACTTCTGAGTGTTGTTCTTTTTTTTTTTTCCTGAGTATCTTCCATGTATACATCAGGTATACATGTTAACAGATTTGGTTTTCTCTTGTTATTCTCTTATTTCAAGGACCTCACCAAAGAGGGGCTCAGAACAATAGAGGGAAAATTATATTTTCTTCCCCTCCACAAGCTAAAACATTTTATAAGGAGGTTATTTTTCATATATATTAGTAAATAATAAACAATACCAAAAAGCAGTGCTTCATTATTTTTACGCTGCCATCCATGGGGTCACACAGAGTCGGACACGACTCAAGTGACTTAGCAGCAGCAGCAGCAAGGAATATTATTTTAGAAAAATACTGAGACAAGAATAAAAATATAAGATTTCCTAAATTTATACTTTCAAATCTTTTGTGTCAGGCCCTTCTCTATGAAATAGGAATATATCAGGGACTAAAACAGATATAAAAAAAACCACTTTGTGAAGTACTTATATATCCTACTGGGGTCCTGGCAAAAGACAAACAAATGTAACACAAAATAAATAAATTATATAGCATGTTTTAAGTGATAAAGGAGAAAAAATTTTAAGAGGAAAGGGTGACAGTGAGTATGGATAATTTAGGGGAGGGCAGAGAAAACAACCACACTCTCAAAAACGACAGTCAGGAAGACTTAAAGAAAAGGGGACAGTTTATTGCTTGATAACTACTTCCATTATTTTTTCTGTAAAGTCTAATTATGAATAGCTGAGATGCTCAAATTACTTCTCTAAGCAGTGACAGATTTCGAAAATATATAGTACATATAACAAAAAGCGTATCTGGTTTAGAGTCTAACTTTGAATCTATATCCTAGACACCTACAGAATGTATCTGAAGATGGTGATGACAATATGAGACCAAACTGGTTATTATAATATGTAGTATCAGTGACTGAAACTCTGCTTCTTTGTAACTAGTCCTAAAAACCTAACTGAGTCACCAGGGAGCATACAATAAATAAAATGAATTATATCCCTGAATTACAGTTCCACAAAGAAGTTCAAACAAAGTCACAATCAACTTAGGAAGAAGAAATGAATAACGTGTTAGCTTTCTTTAATATTAAAGATATGTGAAGTACTATAAGCAATGAAGAATAAACCTCACAAGCTTACATTATACCTTTATACAGAAATCATAACACTATTTGCCACAGAATAACAGTATTCCATTCAGAACCAAATTTCAGAAATTAAGAATTTATTACCATTTTATGTGTGATTGTGTGGTACTATCGTTAGATTTTTAAAGATAATCTTATTTTTTATAATTACCTACTGAAATATTTATGTGTAAATGAAATGATATTGGTAAGTTATTTCAAAATAATCCTACAGCAGGTAAAGAGTACTGGGCAGGAGAATACATGGAACATGGAAGGTTATGAAGTGGCAATTAAGCTTGGTGATGAGTACATAAGGGGTATCATTATATTGTTCTCTCAAAAATCTGTATAAACAAAAAACTAGAGAAAAGAGGCACATTTTAAAACAGCTAATAATCTTCAGTAACCTCTAATACTAAGCCTCAGAGACGGTATTTTGTAAAGTCGATCTATGACAATATGTGCCACTGGCCACTTCTGGTGGAAAGGGAAGGCAATCAGACAGTAGTGGCTACTAAAGTCAGCTCTGCTACCGACAGAACTGCACGCCGATTTCACTTTCAGTTTTGTGGCAGACTGTTCCTGGCATTCTAATACAATGAATACCAGAGTTTTAATGATCTTCTAAACTTAATTAAATTTACCAGTGCTGGGATGCTCGCTAAAACTGTTTCTATTTCCTCTTTGGGCATTACATATTATTGCCATAGCAGTCTACAAAGTTGAAAAAATAATTTATGTGTGTGTATTTGGTATGGTAGGTACACTGAATTTTTTTTAATCCATGCTAAAGCAGTCCTCACCGTAGAATATATATGCACAGATATATATATGTGTGTGTGTGTGTGTGTGTGTGCATGTGTGTATGTACATAGTGGAGAAACAGGAGAAAAAATGGAACATATATTTAGATTTACAAATAACCTCTTTCTTACTAAATATGAAATTTCTGACTGCCGTGTAAACAGGATTCAAGTTCATAATATTGATGCTTACAACATGCACTTACCACTTGTCCATTGTGTGGGTTTTTATGGGCATACGGTGGTCCACGGATGTGATTCCACATCTGGCCAGAAGTCATAGCAAAGACTATACACTGAAAAGACAGGGTACAGTGTTATACCATGCAAACTAAGAAATGGGGGAACACTGCATTCTTTAAAAAATGGTCATGAAACCACTTTCAAATACCATGTATATCAGCTCATCTGTTAAAAGCATTTTCATTTACTAATTATGGGACCTTTGGTAGGTAACTTATTCTTCTGCTGTCAGATTTGGTATCTATAAAATGGTGATACCAACTATGCTTAAGACATACATTAATGACTAAATTGGGTAACATATATAAAGCATCTGGCATGGTGACTGATAACCTCGTATGTCCTAACCAGAGGTAAAGCGTAGTAAAAAGCATAGGTGAAACATGATGCCTTTAGACAGAGCCAGGAATAATTCACAGATACTACATTACTGCTAGATCCAGCAAGAAAGGCTGTATTTGGAAAACTAATCTTAAAAACCTGAGGCATTACGGAGAGGGTAGAGGAGAGAGTATAAACCAGAAGTCACAGTCAATCTCTATAACTCAAATGTAAGCATGTTTTGTTTAAATCACCTATGCTTAAATTTATAAACTTGGGCATCTTTAGACTAAAGTGTGTCTTCAGGTTAAAACACTTCTGAATGTCTCGGAACTTGCCCAGCTCACTGTTTTCGAGCTGCCTGCCTCTGGCAGGTAGCTGAGATGTATCAACAAAGATTCAAGGTCAGACTAAGCAATGTGACTAGGGATCTAAACATGTTAGATCTGCACAATCTGTAAAGGAGATAAGAGGACACAAAAAGGAACCAGTAGGATGGGGAAAATTATGGAGAGTTTTTAAACCCAGAGAATAAATCCAGATTCTGTTTCATAACTTCCTGGCAACCACTGCATTTCAGAAGAAACTGAAACTGATATAGCAAGATTAGAGAGATTAATATGAATCCTTTCCCTATTTTCTTGATAATAACTCTGAACTTAACCAAACTTCTTAAAACCCAGATTTGACCTCCAGACGTTGCCTGGATTGAGGTATTTTCTGAAAGCCAAGATTTTACACAATACTTGCACTTTAAACTTAGAAGGTACACTAGAATACTAGGCCCAGAGTGACACAGAGAATGATGTACCATCTAAAACATCATATAAGAGTCAGAAATTGTTATATGAGAAAAATAAATTATATCTCTTATTTACAGAGGATCATATCAGTGATTTAAAGAATATATGAAAGTCGAATATTCTGTAGATTATAATAGTGTGAAAGGCAGAGTATATTTTAAAATCCAGGAAAAGATGTACCTAGTGAATAAACACATTTATAGTATAAGCAAATGACATTTTTGTTTTTAGTAGACACTGTAAGATTAGAGTTCTGAATTTTTGAGGATCAAACCCTTGCAGTCACTAAATCAGCACTAAAATTATATGTATTTCTAGTTTTACTTTTACCCATCTATATTCTTTCTCTTTTACTGCTTCAACTGATATTCCTAACTGTGGTGGAAAAATGCATGATCAAGTCTGTATTTTAGAAGGATGGTACTAGCCACACTGGAGAACAGACTGGGGAAAAGTGTAACTTAAGGCACAGACATCAGTTTGGAGGCTGATACACAAAACCGTTTGTGAGACTAGAGTGGCCAATTCCATGCCTGTTGTTGTTCCTTGTTCAGTTGCTAAGTCCTGTCTGATTCTTTGCGACCCCATGAACTATAACATACCATGCTTCCCTGTCTTTCACTATCTCCCAGAGTTTGCTCAAATTCAGGTCCATTGTCATGTCATCCTCTGTCATTCCCTTCTCCTCTTGCCCTCAATCTTTCCCAGCATCAGGGTCTTTACCAATGAGTCAGTTCTTCCCATCCGGTGACCAAAGTATTGGAGCTTCCGCATCAGTCCTTCCAATCAATACTCAGGGGTGATTCCCTACGACTGACTGGTTTAATCTCCTTGCTGGCCAAGGGACTCTCAAGAGTTTTTCCAGCATCACAGGTCAGAAGCATCAGTTCTTTGGCACTCAGCTTTCCTTATCCAACTCTCATATCCATACTGACTACTGGGAAAACCATAGCTTTGATTATATGGACCTTTGTTGGTGAAGTGGTGTCTCTGCTTTTTAGTACAGTGTCTAGGTCTGACTCACTGGAAAAGACCCTGATGCTGGGAAAGATTAAGGGCAGGAGGAGAAGGGGACAATAGAGGATGAGATGGTTGGATGGCATCAGTGACTCAATGGACATGGGTTTGGGTGGACCCTGGGAGTTGGTGATGGACAGGGAGGCCTGGCATGTTTCAGTTCATGGAGTCACAAAGAGTTGGACCCGACTGAGCGACTGAACTGAACTGATCTGAACTGAACTAGGTTTGCTGGGGCTTTTCTTCCAAGAAGCAAGCATCTTTTAATTTCATGGCTGCAGTCACCATTCACAGTGATTTTAGAGCACAGAAAATAAAGTCTGTCACTGTCCTTTTCATCCAAAGTCCATCCACTTTTCATTCATCTATTTGTCACGAAGTGATGGGACCAGACACCATGATCTTTGTTTTATGAATGTTGAATTTTAAGGCAGCTTTTTCACTCTCCTCTTTCACCTTCATCAAGAGGCTCTTTGGGTCCTCTTCGCTTTCTGCCATTAAAATGATATCATCTGTATATCTGACGTTATTGATATTTCTCCTGCCATATTGATTCCAGCTTAAGTCATTACTTCAGCATTGTAATGACTGGCATTTTGCATGATGTACTGTGCATGTAAGTTAAATATGCAAGGTGAGAATAAACAGCCTTGATGTACTCCTTCCCAATTTGGAACCAGTCTGTTGTTCCATATCCAGTTCTATTTATTGCTTCTTGTCCTGTATACAGGCTTCTCAGGAGATAGGTCAGGTGGTCTGGTATCCCTATCTCTTTAAGAATTTTCCACAGTTTGTTGTGATCCACTCAAAAGCTTTAGTGTAGTCAATGAAGCAGAAATAAATATTTTTCTGGAATTCCCTTGCTTTATGATCAAACAAATGCTAGCAATATGATCTCTGGTTCCTCTGCCTTTTCTAAATCCAGCTTGTACATCTGGAAATTCTCAGTTCACATAATGCTGAAGTCTAGCATGAAGGATTTCGAGCATTAATTTGCTAGCATGTGAGATGAGCGTAATTGTGCGGTAGTTTGAGCATTCTTTGCCACTGCCTTTCTTTGGGATTGGAATGAAAACTGACCTTTTCTAGTCCTGTGGCCACTGATGAGTTTTCCAAATTTGCTGGCATATTGTAGCAATTTAACAGCATCATCTTTTAGGATCTGAAATAGCTCAGATGGAATTCTATCATCACCTCCACTAGCTTTGTTCATAGTGATTCTTCCAAAGACCCACTTGACTTCATACCCCAGGATGGCTGGCTGTATGTTTGTGACCATACCACTGCAGTTATCCAGGTCATTATGACCTCTTTTGTATAGCTCTTTTGTATATTCTTGCCACATATTCTTAACCTCTTCTGCTTCTGTTAGGTCCTTGCCATTTCTATACTTTTATCACGCCCATCTCTACATGAAATGTTCCCTTGGTATCTCGATGGATACCATGGAGAACAGTGCTACCAAGGGAATAATTCCATAGTAATGACAGAATTGAGCGATTTAGATAAACAGAAATATTTACGAGATGGAATCAACAGACTTCACTGATTGATTGACGTGATAGAAAATAGTAAAAAATTAACTTCTGGGTTGCTGATCTGAAGAACAATGTACAGTCAGTAGTGCCACCCAATGAGATAAAGAATAAGGAAGAAGCTTGTGAGGGTAAAAAGGAACAAGGTTACACAGATTTGGAGTTGAGTTTTTATTTTTTTTTAACAATAGGTCTTTGTTGGTAATTTATTTTAAATATAGCAATGTGTACACGTCAATTCTCAATCGCCAATCTGTCCCTCCCCACAAGCCCTTCTCCCTGGTAACTGTTTTCTCCAACATCTGTTTCAAAAATAAGTTCATTTGTATCATTTTTTTTAAAGATTCTGCATGTAAGTGATATCATATATTTCTCTGTCTTCAATTAGCATGATAATGACCAGGTCCATCCATGTTGCAGGCAGTGGCTACATCTACATCTTGTTAATGCCACACCTGCCTAAGATTCCTATGGAGCCAACCTCTTTATATTTGGGGTCTATATATGGTTTTCTGTGAAGCCTTTCCAGACTAATTTACTCATTTGACAATTGTTTACTGAACAGTAGGAATATAGCAATGAATTTAAAAATAATCCCTGCCCTTAGGTGAAGCTCCTCAGTAAGTGACATGTGCTCTCAGTCGTAAAAAATAAGTAGGCATTCCTCCTCCACTCATTCAACATTTATGTACCAAGAACTGACTATATGTATTCAAGAGGGCATCCCTGGTGGCTCAGATGGTAAAGAATATGCCTGCAATGCAAAAGACCTGGCTTTGATCTCTAGGTCTGTTTAAGAAGCTGAGAATAAAACAAAGAACAAAAATACAAGAGAGACACTATCCTCATGGAGCTTGCATTCTATAGGGAGAAAATAGTAAAAATAATAATAAGTAATTAAATTATATGATTAAAGTGTTAGTCACTCAGTCATATCTGACTCTCCCCGACCCCATGGACTGTAGCCTGCCAGGCTCCTCTGTTGATGGGATTCTCCAGGCAAGAATACTGGAGTGGGTAGCCATTCCCTTCTCCAGGGGAGTTTTCCTTGACNGGAGAAAATAGTAAAAATAATAATAATAATAAGTAATTAAATTATATGATTAAAGTGTTAGTCACTCAGTCATATCTGACTCTCCCCGACCCCATGGACTGTAGCCTGCCAGGCTCCTCTGTTGATGGGATTCTCCAGGCAAGAATACTGGAGTGGGTAGCCATTCCCTTCTCCAGGGGAGTTTTCCTTGACCGAGTGACTGAACCCAAGTCTCCTGGCATTGCAGGCAGATTCTTTACCATTTAGGCTACTAGGGAAATCCAAAATAATTAGAAATAATGAAAAATGAACAGTAGGGAAGGAGAAAAGAAGTCATGAGAGAAGGATTGCAGTACTTATGAGTGGTCAGCAGGGGCCTCTCCAAGACAGTGGAGCTTTCAGCAGAGATCTGAAGATGTCAACAAGCCAGGAAAATACTTAGAAAAAGAGGGACAAGCCAGTGAGCCAGGCTGTGTTGAAGGAGAACATCTGGTGTATTAAGAGACAGTAAAGAAGCCAAGAGGACTGAAGGACAGTTGCTGAGGAGAGGAGAAATGGATAAGGTTTGGTGAATAGTGCAAGGCCAGATCCCAGAGTCCCTGGGTTGGAAAATTAATCATATGGTATGTAAAGGTGGAGGCTGGGATACAGTTCAAATGCTACTGCAAGAAGTAGACTGTTAATTAGACCTTAAAGGTGGTAAGTAGAGTGAGAAGTTGTTGGAATCTAGATATATTTTGGAGGAAGAACCAAGAGGATTTCCTGAGATTAGATGTGGGGTATAGGAGGAAAGAAGTGGTGAGAAAAGACAGGTTTTTGACTTGAACAACTGNTTGATTGTAATTGCACTGAATTTGTAGACTGCTTTGGGTAGTATAATATTTGGTAGTAAACATTTTAACAATACTAATGCTTCCAATCTATGTGCAAAGTAAACTTTCCCTTTGCTTGTGTCATTTTCAATTTCTTTCATCAGTGTCTTAGTAGTTACTTGTATACAGGTCTTTAAACTCCTTGGTTAAACTTATTCCTAAGTTATTTCATTCTTTTTGATGACTTGTGAATGCAACTGGTTTTTTAGTTTAACTGATAGTTTGCTATCAGTATGTGGAAGTGCCACATTGTTCTGTATACTGATTTTTTTTTTTTATCCTGCAACTTTACTGAATTCATTTATTAATTCTAGGAGTAAGAGTCAGACACAATTGAGCAACTAACACTTTCACCCCTAGAGGAGAAAAAAACAACCCACTCCAGTATTCTTCCCTGGAGAATTCCAGGCTGAGCAGCCTCGTGGGTTGCGAAAAGTCACACAACACTGAGCTACTAACACTTTCATATACAGTATTATGTTATCTGAACAAGTGACAGTTTTACTTCTTCCTTTCTGATTTGGATGTCCTTTTTCTTGCATAACTGCTCTCACTCGAACAGCAAATATGTCAAAAGTGCTGAAAGTGGACATCCTTGCTTTCTTCCTGATCTTAGAGGAAAAGCTTTCAGCTTTGTACCTCTGAATACCATGTTAGCTGTGGGTTTATCATATAAGGCCTTTATTATGTTGAGATATGTTTCCTCTACTGAGAAATTTTATGATGAATGGAGAACAGAAGCTGGGGGATCACTCCATGTACTGGATATTCAAACTGAGGCTTATTTGTAGCTTTATAATAAGCAAAACCTCAGACAAGCACATTCAAATGCAAAAAAAAAAAAAAAAGGTATGTTCATCTGAGTAACTTTTAAATGTCTGAGTTTATATAGGCCATTACCTCTCCTCATTAAAGATAATTAAATGCTAAACGTATTAAGTATACCCTAATAAGATATTAACTCATTTCATTATATTGTCATACTCTCAACATGAACAAAATTATACATTTGGCTATATACAAAAATTACCTATAAACAGACATGAGTGAGTGAGTGAAGTTGCTCAGTCGTGTCCGACTCTCTGCGACCCCATGGACTGTATAGCCTACCAGGCTCCTCTGTCCATGGGATTTTACAGGCAAGTAAACTGGAGTGGGTTGCCATTTCCTTCTCCAGGAGATCTTCCCGACCTAGGGATTGAACCTGGGTCTCTTGGATTGTAGGTAGACGCTTTACTGTCTGAACCACCAGGGAAGTCCATAAACAGACATACCTATCTTCAAATGGCCAAATGATTCAACTACCTAATGGGAAAAGCTGTTTGTTAGAAGTTATGTCAGTGGAAACAAATATTATCAGCAATTATTTGCTTCTCACTTGTAAATATGCCACAGAGATAATACCTGTATGATATTACAAAGTATTAATGCATAATTTTATTCAAGAAAAATTTGAAAGAAAAAGGAGCTTATTCCACTCTGAAGTCAGAGCTGCCCTGTAGTTCAGAATGCTCACAAAACACACATTTATACAGATATGACATAACATATAGATGCCAAAGAAACTTTCATAAATTGTGAAAATTATGTAGTAATAAATATATTAATCTGGAGCTTACATTTTTCATAGAACATAATTAAACCAATATAATGTGTTTGAGACAGAAGAAATATTATGGCATATGAATCATCCTACAGTGCAGAGCACTGGTGTTACAAGGCAGAGAACAGCTTCTATCCTACTGAGATTTACTGTAATAATAAGGCTTGGGTTATTAGATCTTTTAAAATGATGTTTTTATCTTCCACAATTTTAATTGTGGATTTTTAGGAGGTTTTTGTGTTTGAAATGAGTCATCTATGAAGAGCATTAGCCTGCCATAAGAGAAGGCAATGGCAACCCACTCTAGTACTCTTGTATGGAAAATCCCATGGACGGAAGAATCTGGTGGGCTGTAGTCCACGGGGTCGCAACAAGTTGGACATGACTAAGCGACTTCACTTTCACTTTCATGCATTGGGGAAGGAAATGGCAACCCACTCCAGTGTTCTTGCCTGAAGAATCCCAGGGACGGGGGTGCATGGTGGGCTGCCACCTATGGGGTCACAAAGTCGGACATGACTGAAGCGACTTAGCAGCCTGCCATAAAGCTCTGCATTAAGAGCTACAAAGCATAACGTTTTACACAACCATTCTACTTTAAACTCATCATGAGACAGGTACTCTGTAGGCTTTTTATCATCCTCCATCTTAAGTGGGTGGAGGAATTTTAGAAAGCAGGGTGAAGCCAAACCAGAACCAATGCTTTATTTAGCTCCATAAACAACCAACAGTACCTAATATATATGTTAACAAGCATTTTTCCCCCTAGGAAGCATGAGACCAAGAACAACTTATGACTATTTCTTCACCTATTTTTTTTTAAAGCTCAAAACCAGGAAGCTATAATATCTATGTATGTTTCAACATTTGCATATGTTACTTCCTCTATGCCAGGAAATTGCAAGCTTTGTCTCTATCCTACACCATAAAGCACTATGAATAGATTTCTCTGCCCAGCATACACTTGATTCTTAATCCCATGACTCATATACAATAATATGAAATAATAATGAAGAAAAATAAATTACCAGCCCTAGAATACAATCTGCTCAGAACTAAGGACTCAGAGGTACTCTGGCATGTGTTCAAAGGTAAGACACAACTGCTACTTGTATGTTTACTAGTTCTTTACTAAGACATAGAAATTCTCCACCAAACTGTTTTTCTCATTATTTTCCTTGTGTATACAGTTTTTACATTACAAAAATGCTGTGCTGTTGTACAGAGTTCATTACTATTTTTAAGAACTTCATTTTACTGTGCAAGCCAAGAATTTCATCATTTCTGCAAACAGATAATAGTATATTGCCAATAATTATTTCAAAATATATCATTTCCAAAGAAGAATGAGATATGGGTTGTTTTAAATAAACACGTCTAGCAATCTGAGTAAATGATTCAGCATTTTGGATGGCCTCTTAACTTTGTAAGGATACCTCAAAAATTGGATTAAAAAGGACTGGAATTAGGCAAATCCAGTTTTTCATGTAAAAGTTTTTCTTTACAATCAAGTGTGGTGGTGGTAATGGTGACAGAAAATGGTAAAGGGGGTTTAAATTATTTCTGACCTCACTGTTTAAGCTTCATGGGCCATCAGAAGATGATTAAAAAAAAAATCTGTTTGATTCAACATTTTATATTCAGAGTTTTCAAGCATATTGTTTGAAAACATGTCTGTTTTCTGCAGCCTGTTATGGCTTCTGAAAGGCTGCCACTGGGGAGTAGACATACCTGCCAAGATTTCCTTCTCAAGTATGTGTCTATGAATGTTAGAACATCTTCTGTTATGCCAAGCTCATTAGCTTTCAAGGATTCAAAGAAAAAAAAAACTGTATGATGTGGCAGAGGATGTGAGAGAATTGACCATTTAAGTACTAACATTTATTTGCCATATAAATGTTCTTAGACATTTAGTTAGAGTTGTAATGGCTCACTGCATCCCTGGATTAAACATCCAGCATATGAGGCACAGGCCAGATTGAGAGAACCTGGCACTGTGAAAGGGCTTCCTTGGTAGCTCAGCTGGGAAAGAATCCGCCTGCAATGTAGGAGACCCTGGTTGGATTCCTGGGTCAGGAAGATCCCCTGGAGGAGGGCATGGCAACCTACTCCAGTATTCTTGCCTGGAGAATTCCCATGGACAGATGAGCCTGGCAGGGTACAGTCCATGGGACCACAGAGAGTCAGACATGACTGAGCAACTAGGCACAGCACTGTGAAAAGTACAAAGTCTTAAGTTAGATGTACACAGAATCCTATCCCAGGTGTGAGGTTCTGCAAATTGAGTTTATTGAATCTATTTCCCTGTCTATAAAATAATAGAAATTCCTTTTCATAGTTATTATAAAGAATAAGCATAAGAAACATAACCCCCAAAGCAGGAAGAGATACCCTGATGTCCATTATTACTTACAGTAATAACTCTACGTTTCTTCTTGAGGAGTGAAACTTAGTCATTTAGTTGTGTCCGACTCTTCTGTGACCCCATGGACTGTAGCCCACCAGGCTCATCCATGGAATTCTCCAGGCAAGAATACTGGAGTGGGTTGCCATTTCCTTCTCCAGATCTTCTCAACCCAGAGATCAAACCTGGGCCTCCCGCATTTCGGGCAGACTCTTTCCTGACTGAGCCACCCAGGAAGCCAGCTCTTTCTGAGGAGGGAGAACAGTGTAGGCAGGCTTATCTGGGTCTACTTCAACCACATGGTTACATCGTAAGTAGTCTTAGTTTCTCAGTAGACTGAAACAGTGACAAAATTTGGGACAATAATGTTGAAACACTGAAGGAATCTTAACCTTCCAACAACACTTTGAAAGAAGGGGTATATGTTTTTTTTCACCAAGACAGTGAGTGGCTTAACTGAATGAAGCAACCTGAAAACCAGACTGAGCAATGTCCAAAACACTTTCCAACTTAATGACTATGGTGACTGAGATTACCCACTGGATCCAATTACAGTAACTGGAGTATAACTAATAAATCTCTTTAATATTTTCTCAATTTTTGATAACCGAGTTAAACTTTCCTTGAAAAATCTTCCTTACGCTAAAAAATCCGAACTTCAAAATCTTATTTCTCTGTCTACCACAAAGCCACAGAGGATTTGCTTGAATTTCAAGACATTAGCTATTACTGCACATGATGGGTGCTTTAAGGGCTGCCTGGGATGCTGACTTATGAGTCTGTCCTACTGTATCTAACTCAGTCATAAACACCACTGTTTGCCGAAAAATGGAAGGATGGAGGGCTACTGCACGAAGGTAAAGTCAACAAACTGACACTTAGCTGTAAATGTATATATAGAGATACAAACACATATTAAATAGCTTCACTTTTTATATTCTGTTTATAAATGTTTTGTACATCTTTTGTTACTTTAAGTATCATTGAAGTACCATTATTTTATTCTTCCTTTTGGGAAAGAGATTTTACTTTTAATCATCTAAATTGTTTACTGTGTAAAAATCCTAATGATTACTGGAGACCTTGAATTCAGAACACTGTTCAACTCTAGTATTAATTTTATTTTTCTCTGTAAATTGTGATAAAATTTTCACATAGACAGTCATATATGCAAATCACAAATTAAGTAAATAGTAACATCTCTTTCTTTACGGTTTTTTATTCCCTGTATTTCTTTTTCCTTTCTTATGCTTTGACCAAGATCACAAGTAAAATGATGAAAAGCAGATGACTGCAGGCATCATTACTAAGATACTTGCTAGAGATTTTGAGATACTGTTAACCTAAAAAACATAAATGATGTCACACACTCTAGGAAGCCTGTCATGACTTTTCGGTACTCAAGATTAGGTGTCCTTCCTATGTAGTATGGAATCCTCTAATCCTGTGTGCTTACTTCCATCACAGCATGCAGAATATTACACGATTTATCTCTTGATGAGTTTGATTAGTATCTGCGCGATCAATTACGATCAGGCGGGGTTTATGTCTTACCTTTATATCTCTGGTACCTAATAGTTATCAGGCACATAGCAGAGACAAAAGAAAAGAGTTGCTGGGAAAAAAACAGCTGAATGAGTACATTTCCAAGTGCTTCAGACTCTAAGTGTCTGTAGGTATTTTTAGTGTAATTAGTAAAAATACACTAATCCCTAGTGTATTTCTAAATGTATTCACCAAACATTTATCTAGTACTCATAATATGCCAAGTACACATGGAAAGACATTACATTTTAGTTGTGAAAACCAAAGGAAGAGAGCAATCTACATTAACGGTGAACTTAAGTTACATCACCTAGGTCCTAAAAATTAATTCTTCTAATCCAGACTTGATTTTCATTAGTTATAATCTGGATCACTTTGTTAATACTATACAACTTGGACCCCTTACCCAAAGAAATAGGGTAAATATGTTAACATACCAGAGACACCATGGCCCAACCAGTCTTGTTATAGATGAACTCCAAGTTGTTCCTTCTCAAATAGAGCAAACCACCCACAAGTGACACCAACAAAGCCAAAGCAATGGTGCCAGAGTAGTTGGGTGGCCTGAAGACACGAATCTGCAACAACACAATGAAATGTTTTAAAGTGAAAGAAAAATATTAATTTTTTTCTCTGATATTCTTGTCCTTCTGATCTTTAACACATGTAATTCAGAAAGGTACCAGCTTACTTTTCATACCTGGCACCAACATTCCTTTTGTTCTTTATGAGTCAAAAATATATGCCCTAAAACAACATGGCTATGTAACAAAACGTGCTCTTCTGGTGCTTTTAGGTGAATGCAGTTAAATATAGGCAAAACCTACTTACATTCAACCCAGAGCTATTCTGGTTCATGATGATCCCAAACATGGGATCATCTGGTAAAAAGGAGACGTGAGATGCGGGGACTACTTGTATTATTTTTCAAACTAGAATTTTTTAAGACATTTTCTTTAGAACAACTTTATTGAGCTTTAATCCATATACCACACAATCCACCCATTGAAAGTGTACAATCCAGTGATTTTTTTTTTTAAGCATATTCAGATAAGTGCAGCCATCACCACAGTCAGTATCAGAACATTTGAATCACTTCAAAAAGAAATCCCATTCCCTTCTGGCATCCACTCCCTTATTCCTCTCACCCTCCAGCCTTAAGCAACCATTAATCAACCTACTTTCTGACTCCATACATTTACTCTGCAATTTCATATAACGTAATCTTTTGTAACTGGCTTCTTTCAGTATGATCTTCTCAAGCTCATCCTTGTAAAATGTGCCACTGCTTCAGTCCTTTTCATGGCTAGTATCTCCTTGTGTGGATATCACACTTTGCTTATCCATTAGCCAAATACTTGCATATTTGGGCTGTTTGCACCTTCTGGCTCTATATGAATGATGCTGCTATAAACATTTGGCACAAGCGTTTGTGTAGTGTATGTTTTCTTTTCTCTTGCATTGTATACCTAGGAGTAGAATTGCTGGGTCGCACAGAAACTCTATGCTGAATGGCTTGAAGAACTGTCAAACTGTTTACCAAAGTGGCTGCACTATTCTGTATTCCCACAAGTGCTGTATGAGGATTCCTATTTTCCCAACTTACTCTACAAGGTGAGATACTTTACAAGAACAAAGAAGCCAGTATGAAAGGGCTCCCACTAATTATACCTGGAACAACTGTGGTACCAAAATATTTAAGCGTAGTACTAACAATCACTGGAGGGAAAAAACAATGTAAGATTATGTACCAATGAATGAATGAAATACAAAGAGAGGGGGACTCTTGCTTACAGTAAAATACCAAGGGTTAATCTGAAATATGGACAGAATGTTAGAACTGGAACATCATCACTCTACAATCAGCATGATGGAATCAGATCAGGTAAGAGTCATCAATGGATGCTAAATACTGACAAAATTTTGATGAGGAGCAGGATATCTGCATGATCCTCAATGTCTCCACATAGGGAGCTTACTAGTTAGGAGGGAGAGGGTAGGTCAACTGACAAAACTAGAATATGTACAGAAGCTCAAACAGAAGTAGTATATTAATGTAAGTCTGTGAACATGATAACTGTACGGTCCTATATTTCTTAGGAAAGACGATACACCTTAAGATGATTCAGAAAAAAAGGTGTGTGGGTATGTAAGTATGTGTGTAGAGACAGGGTGAGGATGGGAAAGAGAGTAAGAATACTAAAGCGAAAGCCATAAAAAGTTAAGAGTATGTGAATCCTGACATAGGGTATACATTCAGACTAGACTATTTCCATTTGTGGAACTACTTAAAGTTTGAAATTATTTCCAAATATATATATATTTTTTAACAAATGTGGATCTGTCAACAACATATAAGTGTGATAAATAGTTTTAATCAGAAATTATTCTAACCTGAGTATTTCTTATAAAGAACTAATAGTACTTTCCAATGTTACACTTAATATTTTATACCAAATAAATGATACATTATAGAACTGAATATCTGCCTAAATATTTTCACCAGAATATCAATACCTATATTATTTTATGTACAATGATAGTAGTACGAGAGACATCTATCTCAAATGAGAAATATGCTTACACAAAATTAATATCCCTGTACTATGTCTAAGGGAAATGTAATTTTAAAATAGCTGGTTAGAATTGCTCACTGTAAAAAATTCTAGTGACATTAAGGAACAAAATAGCAATAGCCCTCCACACAGACATTAACTACCATCAACATTTAATATATCTCAGTAATATTTTGCTTTTCTAAATTTCTATCCTAATTTTTCACTTGTTATCCTTTGAGCTTCTTTCTATGTCAAATAATGCTGCACACCATTGTTTGTCTACACTATACACATTTAATTCAATTCTCATTTTTAGATATCTGATTTCTGAGTGACTTTCTTCTATTAAAACGTGTTTTTTTTTTCCCCCATAGTTAATGGTTGGGGGAGAAGGGAAGAATTATACTGTTAGAATTTATGGTCCTGAGAACAGCGTATGCCAGTGACATTTTCTCATATGGCTCATGAAAAGTGGGTATTATCCTATTGTTATTTGCCCAAAGGATAGATAAAAATTATACACCTGGTTTTTTAATTAGAGTGTCTTTGATTACTGAGACCACTGAGCAATATTCAGTATATTTTTTAGCCTCTGAAATTACTTTGTGCCTAACATGTATCCTTTAATGGTTCATTGATATTTTAAGAACCATTATTCTAAAAACCATTTAAATTCACCTAACTCAAAGTTCAGCTTAAAGCTATCAGATGCAGTTTTCCCAAAGCAGGAGAAACTGAAAAAAATCCTGTGGCCTTATTATAATGTTATACCAAGATAAGCTAATTAGCCTATTATTAAAACTGTGGGGAATAAAAACATACATGAACATCCGTTCTGTCAGCAATCCACTTTGCTAGTTGTTCAGCACCAAATCCAATTCTTTGAAGGTCAAAAGTATCAGCTCTCTTGGGTCTGCCTTTTGGAGGAAAATGCATGAACGTAGGAGCGGAGTTAATGTTGAGCTGTAAAACATGAGATAAAAAGACTAAATCTAATATCCCAGCTTTTTTTTCCCTGCATGAATTTTGGAAAGACAGCATTTATTATGAAAAATCCAAGTGGATTTCCAGAGCTTAACTACTGTTTTTATTCATCTTGATATACTGCTGAATAGCAAAGAACTTACAAATTAGGCCCAGTTTGCGGAACCTTCACATACATCATTCACATTCTCAGCTGCATCCATCTATTTCATTGGTCATTTCCTTACTTTCTAGAATTCGACAACTAAAGAATGAAATGATTCAAAGTGCAAAACAGAAATACTGTAATTTGGGGGTACATGGATGATTTTCACTTCTTGAGCAGTTGTTAAAGAAAAAGGTTGGTATTTGATGAAAGATATAAATATATTATGTAATTAATTTCGAGTATCTTGACTTCTTTATTAATTTTAAAAAGTTTTTCTGTTCACCTCCTCTGTTATTTCAACTGTCTTAAAATGATTACATCTCATTATTTTCTAAAGGCAAGATTCATTTGAAAAGTATATTGAATACATATCACCCTAGTATAAATGGTGTTTATTAATAATAATCTAAAAACAAACATGAGGTTAATTTGCATTGGGGAGTAAACTGCAAAGCATAGATACAGATTAAATTCTTGCTACCCAAGAATTATGAAAAATGCTTCAAATGAAAGGCAAGGAGCTTTTTGGCCCTGGCTTCCAATATATAGTTCAACATTCACCAACAATGAGAAAAAACAACATTCAAGTAACAACAAACATTAGATCACGGTTCAAGGTAAAGATACAGCAGTACCAGCTGGGGCGTACATGTTTGAACAAAACACAGTCAAATTCCTNTTTTTTTTTTTTTTTTTTTTAATATGTATTTGGCTGTTCCAGGTCTTAGTTGTGGCACATGGGATCTTTAGTTGCAGCATGTGGATCTAGTTCCCTGACCAAGGATTGAACCCAGCCCCCTGCACTAGGAGCACAGAGTCTTAGCCACTGGCCCACCAAAGAAGTCCAATGCCTTCTTTCTTTATCCCCAAAGCTACGCCTGGCATAACTATGTTTAATTGCCTGGCAAAAGTAGTGCTAATTGAGAGGGGGAAAAGTCGTTATTGGCCCTATGTAATAATTAATCATGCTTCTTAAAAGTACCAATCACTTAATAGAAACGGCTATAAGACCACAGACAACTGGAGTAACAAGAAAAAAGTGATAACCCTAACTTGAGATATTTTAATACTTGTTACTGTCATCATCGATTTTTAAACATATACAATAAACTGGTTCTGATGATTTGATGCTTAACTTGAAAGCACTTCATCATTGATTAATAAGAGCTATCATTCCGCAAAGCTTCACATCTAATGAAAAAAGATTCAGAGCCATTTTAATTATCCTTTACAACACTGCAATCAAATCTCAGCGCCACCATCCCTGCTTCAAGCCAGGTGAGGAAAATGACTCTTAAACACTTTGTAGAATTTTCACCAACTCCTCCACAAGGAGCTGGCTGGATTCCTATATAGGCTACAGGCTGCAGACTAAGAGACTCAACAGAGAGGACCTAACTCCCCAGAAAGAGGAGAGGACCTCTTCCAGACTCAGAATTGAGTTTTCAGAGGGAGGCAGGGGGACTAGAGAAGCTCCTCCCAACCTGGACACAGAATAAGATGCTAGCTGTGCCAAAAAGGTGGATGGTGAGCAGTTTTAAGACATCTGACTGTGGTTCCACCTACCTAGCTGCTGCTGCTATTGCTAAGTCACTTCAGTCGTGTCCGACTCTGTGTGACCCCAGAGACGGCAGCCCACCAGGCTCCCCTGTCCCTGAGATTCTCCAGGCAAGAACACTGGGATGGGTTGCCATTTCCTTCTCCAAGGCATGAAAGTGAAAAATGAAAGTGAAGTCGCTCAGTCATGTCTGACTCAGCAACCCCATGGACTGCAGCCTACCAGGCTCCTCCGTCCACGGGATTTTCCAGGCAAGAGTACTGGAGGGGTGCCATTGCCTTCTCCATCCACCTACCTAGACAATGAGCCAATTGGTAACCTGGCCCTGATTAGAGAATTAACAGTTCAAGTCTACCAGAAAGTCTTAATCACGGGTGGGGGTGTTGGGTAGAGTTGTGTAAGGAGGGGAGTTAAATGGTGATAATTTAACTCAATACCCCAGTAGGAAAATTTGGGGTTCACAAAGGAGACATCAACTCCATGAAGACATCAGTTCCACCAAGACAAGAGAGGAGAGAATTGCCCTACTCAGAAGACAGAGTTGTAACTTTCCTCCATCTATCTTTGAAAGATCACCTTGTCCAGGGGTTATCTTTATTTACACAGGCTGTATGATAACACTTGTAAAAATCACGGAAAGTATTCTTAGCTTTTTCCTCATAAGACAGGAAAAATAAGGAACAGAGTAATAGAAACAAAAAAGCTTGGGGGAAATAAAGCATCCAGAGAAAAACATAAAGTCCTGGCCTATTTTATCTTTTTATTTTTTAATGGATCTATTAAAGAAGCTGTGTCCTGACATTGTGTTGGCAGGTAGGGAGGAATTTCAGTGCAAAGTGATCCATGTGAGAGAAGGGCAGCTGAAAGAAAGGCCCCGCAAGAGTCATGAAGCCCATAATCTCCCCAAGTTCATCGGTCACCACCTGTGAAGCTCATACTGTATTTGGAGAACCAACCCATAGTGTCTCTCGAAGGAGCAGACGGATCAAATGATTTATTCGGAGCCCTTCCCAGGACACCAGGCATACAGCACTTTGGAGGGAAGGCAGTTCATCAGTGCATCCTGCAAGAGCCTGACATCTGCTTAATCTTCTTCCTCAGACTCCCACTTCACACTGGATATTTCAAATGGGTAACAACGTGAAAGCTCCATGTGGACTTCCCTTTCGTTATTATTATTTCAAATGCTAAATGTTATCTACTTAAAGATCTTACCTTGGCTCCCTGCCTTGGCAGAAGGCAAGATTTTTCTGCTAATAAGGGCCTGGAGGCTTTACAAGACCATGGGAGTTTTCAAAATATTCCTACATATTCATAATAGTCAAATTAATAGATCTGATGCCAGATGCAAAGTGGCATTTTATAGATAGCTTTAAAAGGTACTAATGGAGTAACTTTTAAAGCTACTTTAGAACATGCAGCCATGAATCTAAACTACAAGCTTGTTGCCTTTTGATCTTGGCTGTGTGCTCACTGTCCTATAACTAATCAGAAAAGGTTTGGCATATTTCTTTCCTGGAAAGATATCTGGCATTTAGTAAAGAAATTTAGGTTAAACACGTTTCAACTATCCTCTCTGTAACAATTAAAAGCTTTTCCTTTGACTTACTGACACGGTTCACAACCACACACAATGAAGGCAAAATAAATCTTTCCTGTGTGGTACCTTATATGCTTTTAGATGGATTAAGACATGCTATCCAAGTCTGCATTTTTACAGGTTTTAGGTCTGCTAAAAAGCCATCACAATTAGTGACAGCTTGAGCAGCAGGTAAACACGGTGAAGGAAAACCACTGGTAAGATCTACTTTGGGATCTTCTGACCCTGAAGTCAGGACAGACCTGGGCTTGTTTTCTGAGCAAGCAGAGTCCCCACCTTCATAATTCACAAGCTCAAATGGGAGGCAAAAGGAAATACACTGGGCGACAGTTATCTAACACGTATGAACAAAGCATCCACAGCAGCAATTTTACATCAAATGTGTCAACTAGAATAAAACACTTAGTATAGATCGTGTTTTCAGCTATGCATTTAGATAAAGTCATCTCTTTAAAATCTTTTGAGCAGCAATTTAAAATTTGAAAAGTCCTTTATACAAAGAATCCTAATAATCCATGAGGTGGGTGTTATTAGAATCCCCATTTTATTAAAAGTAAGGTGGAATGGGGGAACAAGCTGAGAAATATTCAGATTCTACTACATTTACAAACTAGCAATGATGTGTTATTTGTGGGAGCTCTTAATCACATTTCAGAAATTATGAAACTAAGATTCAAAGAGGTTATTTTGCTTCAGATCACAAAGCTAGCATAACTGTCAGACCTGGAGCTTTTTCCTAGTTCTCAAGACTTTTTCTGGGATATCGTTTTCACTTGGTTTATAAAAATGCATGGTCTGTCTTCCTCACCAAAATATGGACAACCTGCTTTCTGGGCCTGACACACTATGGTCACAAGCGGATAGCTAGGTCCACAGTGCATTACATAAGCACACCGATGCTTAAGGAAAAGGTGGAAGGCGCAGATGCTGCCAAACTCACTGATCCCATAAACTCATTTGGGAAACACTCTATGTAAGANGTCTGTCTTCCTCACCAAAATATGGACAACCTGCTTTCTGGGCCTGACACACTATGGTCACAAGCGGATAGCTAGGTCCACAGTGCATTACATAAGCACACCGATGCTTAAGGAAAAGGTGGAAGGCGCAGATGCTGCCAAACTCACTGATCCCATAAACTCATTTGGGAAACACTCTATTTAAGAGGTCAGATGAGAAGGAGATCATCGTTCACAAAATGGAGTAACGAGGGAAAGGAGAGGAAAGACATGGATGTTGATGCAATCTCACCTAACCTCAAGGTTCCAAGAAAAAGTACCAGAATCATAGGGGAAGGGCAGTCAAGATTTCTGGCTAGTGGACATCTGAAATAGTCTAGAACTAGTTAAAAAATTAACTCACATCCCTTAAATATTTTAACTAAAAGCTTATAAATATTACTATATATTATTCATTATAATATACTATATAATATATGTCAACAATCATATATATGTTAATGATTATATATATTATTGATACATATTAACCAACCCACTCCAGTACTCTTGCCTGGCAAATCCTGTGGACGGAGGAGCCTGGTAGGCTGTAGTCCATGGGGTCGCTAGGAGTCAGACATGACTGAGCGACTTCACTTTTTCACTTTCACGCATTGGAGAAGGAAATGGCAACCCGCTCCAGTGTTCTTGCCTGGAGAATCTCAGGGACAGGGAAGCCTGGTGGGCTGCTATCTCTGGGGTCCCAGAGTCGGACACGACTGAAGCGATTTAGCAGCAGCAGCAGCGTTAACCAACCAATTTTCTGATGTAGGATCAAGAAGTTTACTTTGAGTGAAAACACTTATTAAATAAACCACCTTCAATACATTATCAGTGATTACCACCTACAAGCAAGAGTCCAGAGACTTGCATAGTTATTGAAAAGGAAAAAGTCCTAGACGCTTAAGATTTTTTTCTTCCCTCAGTGTAAAACCTTCACTTTACGTTTCAATTTCGTTTTTTGCAGAAACAATCATTTTTTGTGTACATTACTGGTATATATAAGATTTAACTAATTAATGCAGTCACAAGTAGAACATTCATACACGTTTGAGAACAACTACATGGCTTCTTGGTGAGTTTACCATTCAATCTATGGAAGTAGGAGTGCACAATAGAAGAAAGCACCCCCCAGCGATAAGCAACAGTGAGGATGTTTCATAGGGAAAGAGAGAGCCCTGTTAAGAGCGCAGGCCCATCAGGGAAGCTTCTGGGTGCAGACCATGCAGGGTCACTTAACAACTGGGTAGAGGGGCTGCGGTTCAGGGCACACTAACACATAAGTTCCAACTTAGGAGGTACCCAAAACTGGAGATAGAAGGGAACACATCTTGAAGACATTGCAGATTCTGTTTTAGACCACCGTAACAAATAAATATTGCAATAAAGCTAGTGCCACAGATGTTTTGGTTTCCCAATGACTGTCTATTAAGTGTGCAAGAGCATTATGCCTAAAAAAATGTATATATTTTAACTTTTAAAAAATACATTGCTGGGACTCCCCTGGTGGTCCAGTGGCTTGCCTTCCAACACAGAGGATGTGTATTCAATCCCTGGTCAGGGAGCTAAGACCCCACACATCCCAAGTTCAAAAAAGTAAAACATAAAATAGAAGCAATGCTGTAACAAATTCACAGACTTTAAAAAATGGTCCCCCATCAAAAAAAAAATCTTAGAAAAAAATTCCTATCATCTGAGCCGTAATCTTTTGGTTGGTGAAGGGTTTGAAATATTCCAGGAATTACCATATCAGACATAGAGACATGGAGTGAGCAAATGCTTGTGGAAAAAAATGTCACTGATAGACTTGCTCGAAGGAGACTTTCCACAAACCTTCAATTTGTAAAAACAAACAAAAAAACCCCACAATATCTATGAAGCACAATAAAAATAGTTACGTCTGTGTGAGTTTTAGGATACCTTAGTAAGGCTTCAAAGTACATATGCTGGGGCAATGTCATTCCTTAAGATATGAGAAGATGGATGTGGTAACATTTTCCTCTCCAAAATGATGGTTGCTGTGTTTGGTCCATTTTTTCTTTTAACAGATTCAACCTCCCACAGTGATAAATTATACTGGTTATGAATTTAGTTTTATAGTAGAATGATGACTCTCTTAAAACCACCCTTAGAAAGGCTAACAGTCTCTGATGACTATAATTAAATATATATTTGAGTATAATTAAACATATATTTGAAAACTAAGATGATAATTCTTTAGGGAAACTAAGTGAATCCCCCATGTCTTGCTTCTCTCAGCATGTTATTGTTCAGTAGAACTCTCTCTCTTTTGTTTTTCTAACAATGCTTGCCCCTCGTGGTTAGGAACTTAAATTGTTTGTGAGTATGGTTCCATTCATTCTTCCACATATACAATAAGCATTTAATTGGACAGTTGCACATACTCAAGTGTGATGGTTTAATAATTATTTAACAACCAAATTAACATTATTAATTTAAACTAATCTGTTACGGTCATTATGCAACCTGAGGAAACAGAAGGGGGAAAAATAGTTCCTTTTATACAAGTGGTTTTTTAGCAGTTCATTTCAAGAGTACATATAAACATTAGAGAGAATATAACCATATTTCATGATCACAAAGACAGCAAAAACAAGGTGGTAGTATAGCTTTCATGTTATCACGCCTCCACACAGTCCCTATAGGAAACAGGGAGGCAGAAATTTCTTTCACTTCAACATCCTGTTATTGAAATTTCTCTGAAAACTATTTGCTTTTTCAAAATACAGAAGCAAATGTTTTCTGATTGTACACTCTGACATCCCTCTGTTGTATCAATAAAAGATTAATTTGTGGTCCTTGCCTCCCCTTTGTTATTTTTATGGTTTAATACTCCTCATGATAGAATCAGTTACCAAAAAAAAGAAAATCTTGGGTCTTTTCATGGGCGATTTCAAGAGCTCCATACTCCTTGGCTAGTTTCTGTCCTCCAACACAGAGGCAAAGGCTACAAAGACTGCTTGGTCCCCAACTGATCCCAGGATTCTGTTGTATAAACGTATTTGTACAAGGTGGGTTATTCCCTGAACTGTGGTCATCTAAGAGGGCCAAGACTGATCTACCAGGGCGTCTCCCATTCTCTGGCCTGTCTACTCTACCACCACTAAGGGGAGGAGCCAAGTATCACATTTCCAGATCCTCTGGATGTATTTGCAGTTAAGACACTGCAACTACGAATACATAAATCAGTTAAGAAAAGTCAATTACAAATATATAAACAAATCTTTGCACTTTTTAACTCAGAATTTCTTGAGCACCAATTAAGTACCAGGCACAGTCTGAAGTGCTGAGAAATCAGATAGTTAAGCATCTGTATCTTCCCTCCAAACACCTTACTGGTCAGGAGAAAAACACTTTAATATGAGACAATAACAACAATAATCAAAATACAGATAAACTCTTAATAGAGGGAGCACACAGGAGGGAGGGATTCATTTAAGTGGGGCAGATTATTTAGAAAAGTTTCAGAGAAAAGGTGAGTATTAATCAGGTCATAAAGGACCAAAGGTATTTCATGAGGACATTAAATAGCATGGGATGATCAGGAAATTCAAGATGGCTAATATATTAGGATCACTAAAGTATAAGAAAGAGCAAAGAAAGATGAGGGTGGCTAGGACACATTGACGAAGTCTTAAAACCAAAGCTTAAAAAGCTAGCTGTTGTTAAAAGATGCCAGGAAGCCAAACCCACCCCTTTGAAAACTAGGTTTTTTGTTTGTTTGTTTGTTTTTTAAGGGAAAAGAATCAAGCGCCATGTTTGACTTTCCCTATACAAACTAACTGCTGGTTAAACAAAGGGTAGAAGAAGAGAGAAGGGGATGACAGAGGATGAGATGGCTGGATGGCATCACTGACTCAATGGATGTGACTCTGAACTCTGGGAGTTGGTTATGGACAGGGAGGCCTGGCATGCTGTAATTCATGGGGTCGCAAAGAGTCGGACAAGACTGAGTGACTGAACTGAACAGACTCGTTGTTCAGTCACTAAGTCTTGTCCAATTCTTTGTGACACCATGGACTGTAGCATGCCATGTTGCCTAGAGAAGCTATAGATTAAAAGTGACCTAAAAGACATTTTTACAAATTACAAAATGTGAGCCTTACTTGGGTCCTCATTCAAACAAACTGTAACAACAAAAAGAAAATTTATGAATTTTGATTCTATTGCAAATTTGCCCAATGACTAGATATTTGATATTATGAGTTATTAATTTGCTCAGATGTGATAGGATATTTTAGTTCTGTTTTTTTTTAAGTTCTTATCTTTTAGAGAGTCACACTGTTGAGTGAACCAATATGACGTCTAGGATTTTATTAAAAATTATACTGGGGGAAAAGTAGATGATACTACAATTGAAACAAGAATGGTCAGCTGTTAGTAACTGCTGAAGCTGAGAGATGAATGAACACAGGGAGGTTCATTATACTATTCTGCGTATTTTGTATATATTTGAAATTCTCCATAATAAAAGATGACAAAAAGAAAAGAGAGAACTTAGTATTTAGCATACATAGGATCTGAGATTTTGAAATAATGGGATACTCTTTAAAAATAGTGGTATTAAAGATATTCTGAAAATGACCCACAGTACCATTTTAACTAGTTGTTTTAGATTCTTTCACATATCTCCTTCCAGAATCTATCAATGTTTTAGATAGTTATATAGAGAAGGGTCTGAGAATAGAAAGAGACAAGTAAGCAGTGTTTGTCCAGGGAGAGATTATAGAATAGAAAGGAAACTGGGGATGGCAAATTAAGGTTGGTAGAGGAAGATCAGTTGTTGGAGGAGACTCACAGAGAATGGTTAGAGGGGTCAGGGCAGACATAACAGGGCCAAGGAACAGAACAGAAGAGCAAGTCAGAGATGCCAGAAAGGTGAAATCCGATGCTTAGAAGATGTTTCTACATAAGAATCCAGAAGGCACTGGTGACCTTTACTGGTGGCAGCTTTAAGGATAGTTTCTAAAAGTCAAACCACAATGGGTTGAGGAATGAGCTTTTGAGATGTCTGTCAGCAGGAAAGGAAGTGAAGAGATTACAGCGTGAAGAGCATCAGGGTTACCTGGAGAGCTGGAGGCTGTATGAGAGGTTGGTTGGTGTGAAAGATGCTATACTCTCTTCATTGCTCTTGTAGAAGAGACTAAGGGGAACAACAGGACACAGAGGCAGATACAGAAGATACTGGAGGGTAGGAGGGAGTAGGACCCAACTCAAGTTCTACCTGGTAAGAATATCAGCTTGTCCAAGGAAAGGCTTCATTTATGCTGGAGGTTTTTAAAGCTCTTTCCATGTTTTTATTATTAAACAGTATTAAGGCCTCTGATTTCTCAGATATCTAAATGTGCCATTTTCTGTTTTGTCCATATCTTGATTTATTTTTTTCCCCCAAAATATACCAAGCCATGATTACCCTGGTTGGTGTCTTCCCCATGACAATTCAAGGATGACCAGGGAACAGGTCTATCAAATCTTCCACNATTTAGCTTCACAACAATCCGAAGAGAAATATATCATTTTTATCTGTTTCGTACATGAAGACATTAAGGTATAGAGAGGTTATGTCTCTTGTCCAAGAATACAAAGCTAATATATGGAGATGATAAAATATGTAGATAAAATCTGAGCTCAACTGTCTGGCTCCCTGATCCCTGCTGTTAACCTATAGTTATTAATTTTTTGTGTTTATCAGTACTTGATCATGCCTTCAAATGTACAACTTGTTGCAGTACCCAGCATGGATTAGTTTGGGTATCCTTCTCTCTTTTTTTTCTCATACTGTCTGACCCAGTTCTTTACCAGGTCATGGAAACACATTTACATTCAAGCTAATCTTAAGTGGACCATTAGTGAATATTTTTGCTTGCTTGCTTTTAGACTGATAATTCATTCTTCTTTGCTAATTTCTAGTTTCATCCTTATGACATCATTTAACCTTACTTACCCCCCTTAAAGGGCTTCCCTTGTGGCTCAGCTGGTAAAGAATCCATCTTCAATGGGGGAGACCTGGGTTTGATCCCTGGGTTGGGAGGATCCCCTAGAGGAGGGAACGGCTACCCACTCCAGGATGCTGGCCTGGAGAATTCCACGGACTGTATGGTCTATGGGATCACAAAGAGTCGGACACGACACCGACTTTCACTCACACTCACCCCCCCCCTTAAAGGCCTTTTATCCCCCTAAAACAGCTTAAAGGTTAAGTAAAACTTTATTGTTGCTATTTAGTTGCTAAGTCGTACCCTACTCTTTTGCAACCCTGTGGATTGTAGCCCACCAGACCCCTCTGTCCATGGTATTCTCCAGGCAAAAATACTGCAGTGAGTTGCCATTCATCCTCCAGTGGATCTTCCTGACCTAGGGACTGAACATTTGTCACCTGTATTGCTGGTAGATTCTTTACCATCGAGCTACCAGGGAAGCCTCATGTAAAATTTACCTTGAATCTTGTATAACATTTCACAAATTTATGCAAAATACCACCCAAAGCACATACAATTAAATATCAAAATAAAGTTAATGGGTCACACAGAGTCAGACGCAGCTGAAGCAACTTAGCAGCAGCAGCACGTAAACTGCCACTGTATGATGGGGGAAAAAGCCATATTTCCTCTATGATGGAAAAGCTACAATGAGTTTATTCACTAATGGCAAAAACTGTACTGATAAAGATAATATTAACTGTAATTAATCATATCACAGAATTTAGTAACTACTCATTGAAGTCACTGAACTGTGTTTCTACCTGGCACACAAAGACGTATCAACCATAACCAACTCCAATAAATATGCTATTGAAACAAAATATAACTCTCTTACCTGTTGAAAAATGTCTGTTCCCTCATCATAGTCCACTTTACTGAAGAAGAGTTTGTTACAAAAGGCAGATGAATAGCGCCAGGAGTTAGCCAGTATTTGATACTCTTCATTAGCTAGCCTGATAAGGATAATGGGACAGAGTGGAAACATTATCAGTAGTCAAACTTTAACAAAGCTATTAATAAAAGAGAAATTCTGGGGCAAGAGTTACCCTGGCTTTAGTAAGGACTGCAAGCTAAGAGTAGATTTTATATTTTAAATGGTTGTGGGAAAAAAAAAATATTCCATGACACATAAAAATTATCTAAAATTCATATTTTTATCATTCATGAATAAAGGTTTCCTGCAACACAGCCACACTGATTCATTTACTTATTGCTGCAGCTGCTACTAAGCCACATAAGGGCAGAGTTGAGGAGTTCTAGTAGAAAGCGTGAGGGCAAAAAGCTCATCCTGGCCCTTTGTACAAGAAGCACAACTACTCTTATTCTAGGGGATAAAATCATTTTGTGCCACTTCCTATATATATATATAACTTAAATCTTCTAATGATTTTTTAGTAAAAAGCACAGAGCAATTTTTAAGAATTTTATAATTCACTTTAACAGAGAAATAAATATCATGGATATGGTTTAAAACTGTAAATATCAGTTATACTCCACCTTTATGTATTCCATCTATCTAAAAATTCATTTATGTTTGCACCTAAAAGTAAGCAAAGATTTGAGTAGCTAAACCAAATGCCACAAACAAGCCCTACTCTAAGAGCATATTTACTCTTATTTTGAATTCATTTCTATTGGACATTTTGTTGATATGCCAGATACAGAAGCTCTATTTTTTGATGTAGGCACGGAGGAGAAATAAGGAAAGGCTGGTTGCAAAAGGATGTAGGCACAGTCATGGAAAATGAAGCAACAGTGATTGCTAAAATTGAAAAAAAGGAGAGGGAGCTTCTTCCATGTTGTTGACTCTTCACAGGAGATATGGAGAGTCCTTCTCCCAAAGAAATATAGATAGAAAAAGGTCTAATCCTACAATCACAAAAACACTTGGAAAGCAGATAAAGAGATTTCAAGGACTATCTGGAAAATGTAAGGCTAGTGGAAACGTTTTGATGGATGAAATTACAATCTCCAAGAAGACAGCAGTACAGAAGAACCTAGGAAAATACTGGATGAGAAGCACAAAGCTGCTGGGCTGGAGGTTTCATCTTGCTAACAAGCCAGCCTGTTACTGTCTCAGGTGCTGGCAGACGCCACAGGACTCGGGGTCAGAGACCTAGAGGACTTTATTCTTCACGTTTGTATGCACCAAATTCCCTGGGCCCACGAGTTCACGGGATGACACAAAAGGCCCTTCCTGGATGTCCACACACACAGCTAACTGGGTTACAGGACTGCACTACTGAGTTGGGGGACTTACTATTTTTCTAGTACATGATGACGAACTCCGTGCTCTGGGGAAAGACATAACGTCACTCCTTAAGGCTTGTCACTGCACACACAATCCTTTGCTTTCTTGGCGAGCCCAGCAAGAACAGGCAGGATGATCACAGCCCATGGTTGAATGCTTTTCCCAACAGTAGTCATGAAAAAAAATAACAATGCCATATAAAAAAGAGCAAATAAAATAAGAGGGTACTTAGAAGAGGAAGTATGATTTCTCAAATTAAATATGGAGTTAAATAAAATTCACAGAACAAAAAGGACATAGGTAGACTATACTAGGGGAGAGGAAGGAGAAAGGGACCTAGATGTTTAATCCAATAAACCCAACTTTCAAACAGAAAGAGCTCCAGAAACAGAAGAGACAAAGGAAGTATTTCTGGAAACATAATATAATTAAAGGGACTAAGTATTCAAATTAAATTACTTGCCAGGTTCTGAATAAGTGGAATAAGAAAAGACCAACATGTTGTGATACTTTAGAACGTTATGGATAAAAAGAAGGTCCCAAAAACTTTCCGAGGAGAAAAGTATTTAACAAGGGCAAACAGTGAGACGGGGACTGGACTGGCTATCGGCAGCGCTCAGTGCCTGCAGAACACGCCTGCAGAGTTTTGAGGGTGTGTTATTTTCCATCTAGAATTACATCAAGCCAAACAACTGATGAAGTTTGAAATAAACATGTTTGAAGAAATGTAAATTATGTGAAATTCTCTTAAGATATAATTAACAGAAAGGTACTAGGAATGGAAAAAATGAGAAAACCTGATGAGAATATATTAAAGGAACTGTAAGAAAAAAAAAAGGGATGACTAGGCAGGATATGGTGCAGGAGGAAAGGCAGAAGATGTGTAAGAAAGCTGCGATCCGACTACAAAGCTGTGAAATACAAATCAGAACAGGAATTTAATTGGATCTCAAGAAGAAGAGAATAGATTCTAAACAACCATTATAATTAGAAAGCATTGGATGATATCAAAGACTGTAGGGAGACATATTTGGTCCCACAACAGTAAGAATGATGACAACAAAATGAATATAAAAGGCAAGGTCTAAGAAGAAAATTAAAATGTATCATTATCTAGATTAATAGGTGATGGGAAAAATTAATTACTTTGAACATTTTCTTTTACACAGAGGTAGAGTTATAGGCGGAGAAGGCAATGGCACCCACTCCAGTACTCTTGCCTGGAAAGTCCCATGGACAGAGGAGCCTGGTGGGCTGCAGTTCATGGGGTCTCAAAGAGTCAGACACGACTGAGCGACTTCCCTTTCACTTTTCACTTTCATTCATTGGAGAAGGAAATGGCAACCCACTCCAGTGTTCTTGCCTGGAGAATCCCAGGGACGGGGGAACCTGGTGGGCTGCCACCTATGGGGTCGCACAGAGTCGGGACACGACTGAAGCGACTTAGCAGCAGCAGCAGCAGAGTTGTAAGCAATAACACACACTGTAGAAAAGGAACCATAATAAAAACCTACTACTTTGCAACCGATGTTATTTATGTGGAAACAATAAGTCAACCTACAGACAGACATGATGATGGTCTATCAACGATGATAATGCTATCAACAATGACAATATAGAAATAGAGGTAACAGGATTTGGTTGCTAAGAGGAGAGGAGAGGTTATACTTGATAACCTTCAACTTATGGAATCAAGAGATATCACTTATGAATAAGTAACAGAAGGATGCTATTTACTGTTATAATAATAAAAGAAAAAAGCTATAAAAATGATAAGAGGTGAGATGAGTTAAATCTTCATTTGTTAGAGCCAGAAATGTAAAGATTACGTGTACTGTATGAAATACACAAAAGTAACCTTTAGCAATTAAAAAAAAAACACAAAGGAATAACAGATTGCCTATGGCTAACTGTGCATACAGGTGAATGCAAGGGCTAGGGATAGTCTAGGCCCTTTTTTATTAACAAGGAGCCACATAACATTGCTATGATTGAAATATATCTATTTAAAAGAGCTAAAAACGAACAAAGCTTTGATCTTCGGTCATTTAGCATAAAGACCTATCTGAGATCATTTAGCATAAAGACCTTAAAGGGACATTTTACGGTAAAACAGTGCAAAAAACCTACCACTGTAAACATCAGCCTGAGACTGCATTATGCTCAGTAGGCAGAAAGCGGTATTACATGTATTATGAATCTGTTCAATGAAATAGAAGCTTGTAAAGCTTTGGTGCTTAAATGACATTTAACATGAGCACCTAATAGCAAAAGTGAGCTATCTCCAAGGTTCCAAGGCCTGCTTTCATGGAGCTGAGGTTTTACTGAGGAGACCAACCAAATAAGAGAAAATCATTCAAAGCTAAAATAAATGCTGAGAGAAAAATTACACAGAATTGTATTACAGAAAACAATGGAAGATCTACTTAGATGACATGGTCATAAAAGGCTTCTCAGATGAAGGGACATTAATGCTCAAATTCCAAGGAAGAGAAAAATCCATCACTGCAAAGAGCTCAAGAAAGAACATCTCAGGGAGCAGGAGTAGCAGGCATGAGAACCTAGAGAAAGAAAGAATTTAAGATGCTGATGAACTGAAGCTGTGATATAAACGAGAACATGCTCTCTGTTTAAACAGTGCCTCAGCTTCTCTTCCAATCCTAAGTGAAAACAGAGTTAGGATGAATATGAGCTCTAAAATCTGATAGGATTTTTGTCATATGGAATATAATATCAGGGGCTTCCCTGGAGGCTAAGCCGTAAAGAAGCCCCCTACCAATGCAGAAGATGAGGGTTCGATCCCTGGGTCAGGAAGATCCCCTGGAGAAGGAAATGGCAACTCGCTCCAGTATTCTTGCCTAGAGGATCCCTGGGCAGAGGAGCCNTTTTGTCATATGGAATATAATATCAGGGGCTTCCCTGGAGGCTAAGCCGTAAAGAAGCCCCCTACCAATGCAGAAGATGAGGGTTCGATCCCTGGGTCAGGAAGATCCCCTGGAGAAGGAAATGGCAACTCGCTCCAGTATTCTTGCCTAGAGGATCCCATGGGCAGAGGAGCCTGGTGGGCTGCAGTCCATGGGGTTGCAAAGAGTCAAACATGACAGAGCAATCAAACAACAACAAATTCACCAGTTATTTTCAAAGAAAATATGTATAGTAACGTCACACAGTGAATTGGCACTGAGGATTAAGTGAGCCTGAACATTTCTGCAGACAGAAACCTGAAGAGAACAGTGCTCCCATTAAAAAGATAAATAAATGAATCGTTTAAAGGACGTCATTACAATTAGGAAAACAGGTTATTTTTATACAAAGGAACATTTTACACAAAAACACATTTTAAATTTTAAAACAAAACAGGGAAATAGCAAATCTTCAAAAACTGGCATTCTTACAATGATGATATTCTAAGAAATGCAAATGCTTCATTTTGAAAAGCAGGAAGAGAACAATCAAATTTTAGTATCAACATCTGTGTATAATATCCTAAGGAATGATATGACTAGGATAATCTTGAACTTTTCCCTCATCATATGATAACCTACTGCAGACCTATTAGATTCTATAAGGTATACATTCATTCACTCCACAAATATAGTTTAGTGCCAACAATGTGTCAGGTAATGAAGGAATGAATAATAAATGGAAGGGCCCTGACCTCAAGAAAAATACATTCCATGAAGAAAAAAGATGCCTCATCCAAGTACACACAAAATGTCAGATAATTAGAAATACTCTGAAAAAAATAAAACAAGATAAGTGGTATTGAGAAGCCAAAGAAGACGGATTCATTTTGCTGTCAAACTCTGTTTCACACTGCCCACGTTCTAAGTTTAATTTCCAATAATCAACCGTGGGTTCTATCCTCTGTTCCAAAGTCCTAGATAACTGCCTACATAACGAAGACCTTGGGCAGAATAGAACACAACGTCTCCCACCCCCTGGCCACAATTTACATCTGCAATCTATGTCCATATGAACATACCACACACTCAAAGGGTCTCTCTGACACTCCGTGTTCATTCTTTAAGCTTTAAAGTATTAAATCCTTTGCTTAACATGTCCTCTGCTCTTTCAAAAAGCTTGCTCCAAAATGACCCCCCTTCAAATCTCTATAGTTTCTCAGCTACCATGCAGCGCTATTTATGTACATATTGTTCTGTTTATGCATTGATTGTTCAGTGGCTAAGACCTGTTTTAAGATTTGATGACGAATAATATAATTTCCTAAAGAGTCTGTGCATATATACAATACACACACAACCCCACACACCCTAAGTAACTCTAAATTAGAGACTGTAAAATCTGGAGAGTCTGACTAAAAGCCTGCTTAGTCAGAATATGTCACAGATCAATGTCCCTTTTAAGATCAATCTGCTTCACTATACTTTAGGAGGAAAAAAGAAATACCTTATACCATATACCATCACAAATATATGCTTTTTGTCAAAGGAATAGTGGTCTTGACTTGAAAGATTATAATGACTAAAACATCTCCTAATATGTTCCTAATATCAATTTCACATCCAATACAGAATGTACATCTTAATCATCAATGATATTTATTCAGTGTTTTCATATGTTCTGCAAATAATAAAGAGATACATCACAGTCTTCACCTCTAAGATGCTTGTTGGAGAACAGAAAAGACCCTGCTGTTGCTGCTGCTAAGTTGCTTCGGTCGTGTCCAACTCTGTGCGACCCCAGAGACGATAGCCCACTAGGCTCCCATCCCTGGGATTCTCCAGGCAAGAACACTAGAGTGGGTTGCCATCGCCTTCTCCAATGCACAAAAAAGACACACACTAACATACAAATGAGATATATATACTGGGAAAAAAAAAAAAAAAACTGCGGACTAGAGGTGCTATACAGCATATAAGAAGGAAATCACAGTGAGATAGAGCAGCTGGACAAAAGTGTGAATGTGAAAATATTCAGGAAAAGAATGGAAGGGCTAAATAAGCAAGGAAGGACAGGAAGAGGATATTAAGGTAAGAGAAGAGTGTAAACAAAGACTACCCAGTCTGAAATGTGTATTATGTAGTTAAGTAATAGAATGTAAGTTTTATGTCAGAAAATAGGAAAGAAGAAACTGATACCTCTCTTCCAACAGAAAGATAAACAAGATCTTATCTTTATTCTGTAAATAGTGAACACCTACTGAGTGTTTTGAAAGAAGTAGATTATGTAAAATATTGATTAAGAAAGCTGCAACTGGCAGCAGAGGGCATAATATATTAGAGGAAGAGAAAATAAATGTTTGTAAACCACTTAGAATGTTACTATAATGGTCTAGTTGGGAAAATCTACGAGGCTATTAAAACAGTATATAAATGAAGACACGACCTGTTCGTTACACATACTCCTTTAGCATCTACCACGCCAAAACAACCAGCAAAATTTTCTACACATTTTGCTTCTAGTTAGGAATCCATCTGGCTGGAATAAAGAATTCCAGGGGAGCTGAGAAAATTACATTTTTTTTCAACACAAATATAATACTTAGTGAAAATTTAATACTGACAAGGTAAATGGGGCTTTCTTCTGTTGAATATAATTTAGTAGCAATAAGACTAGAAACTAGATATGTCTGTCACAAAAAGTAATTCAATAAGCCTAAGAAATACATATTTAAATGTTGATAATGTCTATTTAGAATATAGAAGACTTGGTAGAAGGAATGTGCAAATATTAATATATATCCAATAACATAAACCCTGTTCTCTAAACTTAACTCCATTACATCTTATCCCTCCATTTTCCAACTTCTTCATGCTTAAGCCTAACTAATGACAAAGGAAGTCATTGGCTTCTTGCAAAGATTTGTGTCAGTTTATTCTAATGAGCAAAGGCATCACTAGTACTTATTAGTGGAGAAGGCAATGGCAACCCACTCCAGTACTCTTGCCTGGAAAATCCCATGGATGGAGGAGCCTGATGGACTGCAGTCCATGGGGTCACTACAGGTCGGACATGACTGAGCGACTTCACACTTTCACTTTTCACTTTCGTGCACTGGAGAAGGAAATGGCAACCCACTCCAGTGTTCTTGCCTGGAGAATCCCAAGGACGGGGGAGCCTGGTGGGCTGCCGTCTGTGGGGTCGCAAAGGGTCGGACACGACTGAAGTGACTTAGCAGCAGCAGCAGCAGCAGGAACATTAGAGATGCAACATCATGAATGGAGGGTACACTTTAAACGTTTCTAATCCATTCACATGCAGCCTAAAGAAGGCAGTCAAATTATGGCTAAGCATCCAGAAAAGCTTAAGCAGCAACTGCAGGACAGAGGTCTGATAAAGCTCTTCTATTATATTTTTCCAATCTTTTATTATGAAAAGAAGAAAAAAATCACTTAATCCAAATGCTATGACATTTTATATTATCATCAAGTATTATTAGCTCATCTATAGTCATATATACTTAACACAGCTCCCATGATGAATGTATATTTTATCTTTTTATCCCTTGAAGGGATTTTTAAAGAAACATGGTTTCTCTTTTTAAGGTTAATCAAATTTCCTATAAAGTAACAGACATCAAAATCCCAATGTATGCTTTTTACAATTATGTTTATGATGAATTATAAAGATTGAATTATAAAATTATAAAGACTGAATTCAAAAGGAGAAGAGGCAGCAAAGGATGAGATGGTTGGATAGCATCAGTGACTCAACAGACATGAGTTTGAGCAAACTCTGGAAGACAGTGAAGGACAGGGAAGCCTGGCATGCTGCAGTCCATGGGGTCAAAAAGAGTTGGACACGACTTAAGTGGCTGAACAACAGCTATTAATATATTGCATAGATACATCAGAGTATGTCTTCATAAAACATCAAATTAATACTGGAGTGGGTAGCCTTTCCCTTCTCCAGGGGATCTTCCCAACCCAGGTCTTCTGCATTGCAGGTGGATTATTTACCTTCTGAGCCACAAGGGAAGCCCAAGAATACTGGAGTTGGTAGTGTATCCCTTCTCAGCAGATCTTCCCAACCCAGGAATCAAACCAGGGTCTCCTGCACTGCAGGTGGGTTCTTCACCAACTGAGCTATCAGAGAAGCCCCAGTTAATCTCTACGGATGATAATATATAGAGAGAAGAGATCTGGGTTGAGCAGAACCACCTACTACTTATGGCTCTGCTATGCTGAAGAGAGAAAAGTTAGTAAACAACATGTTGCACAAAGATTTCAACAGTGACTTCTTCTGGCTGGGCCACACGTATTCAGGATACTACTTAGTATACGGAAATATACTAAATAGACCTAATGCCTCTGAAGGGCTGAAGATTCACTACCACTTTGTAACCAGCTCTGTGCAGCTCACTGCTTCTCTGATAAAGATGCTGTGTCCATTACACTATGTTTTCTGTGCATCTATTTTTTCCTCAGAAAACTATTCTAACATGAATATATGATTCCAATACATATCTTACAGCAAAAATGTATATGAACATAAGAAACACTAAACTGTAGAGAACATGCACATCCAACTCAGTTTATGAGTCAGCAGAATTTTTGTTCTCAAGAAAACTGGTAACACNATAAAGATGCTGTGTCCATTACACTATGTTTTCTGTGCATCTATTTTTTCCTCAGAAAACTATTCTAACATGAATATATGATTCCAATACATATCTTACAGCAAAAATGTATATGAACATAAGAAACACTAAACTGTAGAGAACATGCACATCCAACTCAGTTTATGAGTCAGCAGAATTTTTGTTCTCAAGAAAACTGGTAACACAAACATACAAGAAAGCTTGAAGGCTGTACGCTAAGAAAACTGACACATAATGTGGGTAAAAGAAAGGAATGGTATAGAGACGAAGTCCAGTCCATAATTTGTTTTCAGAGATCATACTGGCATTGAAATTCTGCAATAATTGTACAAATATGGAAAGAGAGACCAAAGGACCAAATATATAATATTGGTGGGATCCAGGGTTTCAACTTGTAGAAAGCAGATAAAACTCAGAATGAGGAAAATAAGAGGAAAAACCCTACAGTACTAGCTTAGAAGAAGAGCTATCCAATTAAAGTTGTAAGTTATATGTCTTTATTAATTTATATGACACATACACACAGACATATGTACATACATCTTGGCTCTATTAAAAAAGTCTGAAAACAATGATACTATTGCTACAGTAAAGGGTGTAACTTACCCAGGTGTTGCTTTCTAAACACTGTTTCCTACAAAAGGAGGAAGGACTCCTCAAAAAAAAAAAGAAATGCTTCTTTCAGTTCCAGGAATAAGTATAAAGTAGGCTTAGAATATTTTACTGAGCCAAAAAGCAAAGACTAACAGAGGCATTCAATGACATGGGAGTTGGTTTCCACTGGAAATTTAGAGCAACTTGAAGAGTGAAGAATAATCACAGTAATGGGTTAATGAATAAACAAGAAGCTTTGAGTACAGATACTCCAAGGGGAAAATGGAGGAAGGAAGAGCTCTCCTTTATAGACAAATACCAACTAATTAACCCAGATGCAAAGACAGAATGTTCAAAATCACCCCTTCTCAATCATCAATGAAACACCAAATTCCGGCAGAGATTCTCAATGGATGTTACAATCACTAAGTACCAAGAAATAGGATACTTACATAATTTCAAGGTATTCCCCCCTCTTAACCTATTCACCTCCTGCTAACACTTATTACCAGGGAAGGATACACTTGTACAACAGAAAGATGCAGGTATCCCCACCGTGATCAAGTAATTGATTTCACCTCTGGTATCTGAAAGAACTAACATTATATCTAGTGAAAGCTATCGTTTTTCCAGTAGTCATGTATGGATGTGAGAGTGAGACTATAAAGAAAGCTGAGCAACGAAAAATTGATGCTTTTGAACTGTGGTGTTGGAGAAGACTCTTGAGAGTCCCTTGGACTGCAAAGAGACAGAACCTGTACATCCTAAAGGAGATCAGTCCTGAGTGTTGATCAGAAAGACTGATGCTGAAGCTGAAACTCCAATACTTTGGGCCACCTGATGTGAAGAACTGACTCACTGGAAAAGACACTGATGCTGGGTAAGACTGAAGGCAGGAGAAGAAGGGGACAACAGAGGATGAGATGGTTGGATGGCATCACCAACTCAATGGACATGAGTCTGAGCAAGCTCCTAGAGTCAGCAACGGACAGGGAGGCCTGGCGTGCTACAGTCCATGGGGTTGCAAAGAGTCAGACACGACTGAACGACTGAATTGAAGTGAACATTATATGTCTCCTGATACAATGCAGTAAGAAGTACACAGATAATTGCTATAGTACTTGTGTAAAAATTAGTCACTGAATTTAATCATGAGGAAACAATCAAGTAAATCCAGATCATGGAACAATATACAAGGCAAGTTAAATTCCTTAAAAAACAGAAAACAATCTTAAAAAACAATCTGAATTCCTTAAAAAAAAAAAGAAAAAGCAGACTATATCATTGAACTAATGTCAACTCATTTAAAAATGATGTTATTCTGATTATGTAAGAATGTCATATTAAAATATGCAAACTTAAATATTTAGTGATGATATTTCATGATGTCTATATTTGCTGGTACGTGACTCATCTGCTTCAAGATGGTGGAACAGGAAGGGGAGACCACTTTCTCCCCAACAAATTCATAAAAAATCATTTGAATGCTGAGTAACTTCCACAAAACAACTTCTGAACACTGGCAGAGGACACCAGGCCCCCCAAAAGGCAGGCCATTCTCTTCTAAAGGAGGCAGGACAAAATATAAAAGACACAAAGAGAGACAAAAGAGTTAGGGACAGAAACCTATTCTAGGCAGGGAGTCGTGAATGACAAGTTTCCACATAGTAGGAAACCTACCCACAGCGGGGTATGCAGGGGAATACATACCTAACTGCAACTGCAGAAGAGAGAACTTTCCGGCCAAAGGCTCTAATAGAATGTAACAACCTAATGCTCAGCCNAGAGAGACAAAAGAGTTAGGGACAGAAACCTATTCTAGGCAGGGAGTCTTGAATGACAAGTTTCCACACAGTAGGAAACCTACCCACAGCGGGGTATGCAGGGGAATACATACCTAACTGCAACTGCAGAAGAGAGAACTTTCCGGCCAAAGGCTCTAATAGAATGTAACAACCTAATGCTCAGCCTGGCCCACTCACGGAACAAAGGATTGAGCAAACACCAAAGAAGAGCTAGCCAGCAGCATACAGGTGCCTCCCCACCCAGAGGCGGAGAGGAAGGGTGCCTGAAGAACTAAGGACAGAGGCTCAAGATAATGTACAGTCGTGTCTCATCGCAAAAATTCATTGAGAGACAAAGCGATAAGAGATGGATTTGTTAGGATCCAGAGAGAAGCCACTCTTCAAGGTGTGAACCATTGCCAAGGGCAAGGGCTGGGGCCACGGAAAAGGCAATGGCACCCCACTCCAGTACTGTTGCCTGGAAAATCCCATGGATGGAGAAGCCCGGTGGGCTACAGTCCATGGGGTCGCTAAGAGTCGGGCACGACTGAGTGACTTCACTTTCACTTTTCACTTTCATGCATTCGAGAAGGAAATGGCAGCCCACTCCAGTATTCTTGCCTGGAGAATTCCAGGGACAGAGGCGCCTAGTGGGCTGCTGTCTATGCAGTCGCACAGAGTCGGACACGACTGAAGTGACTTAGCAGTCCAACTCTTTAGGAACCCATGGACTGCAGCCTACCAGGCTCCTTGGTCCATGGGATTTTTCAGGCAAGAGTACTGGAGTGGGTTGCCATTTCCTTCTCCAAGGGATCTTCCTGACCCAGGGATCGAACCTGGATCTCCCACACTGTAGGCAGAGGCTTTACCGTCTGAGCTACCAGGGAAGCCCCGACAACGTACAGGGGATGGTAATCAAGACCATCCCCAAGAAAAAGAAATGGAAAGAAGCAAAATGGTTGTCTGAGGAGGCCTTACAAATTGCTGAGAAAAGAAGAGAAGAGAAAGGCAAAGGAGGAAAAAAAAAAATGCTCATTTGAATGCAGAGTTCCAAAGAAAAGCAAGCAGCGATAAGAAAGCCTTCCTCAGACATCAATGCAAAGAAATAGAGGAAAACAATAGAATGGGAAAGACNTTCTTGCATCTTTCCAGAAGCAGAAAAGGACTAAATCATTAACTTGTGATATCTGTTCTTTGGGATGAGCAGTAATCTTTTACCAAACTGTGTACCTCATTGCATGCATTTCCCAGCTAAAACATACATTTACTGGCTCTTCCCCTATCTTTTCAGAGCAGCTTCTCAGGATTGAGTGGCTGTCTCCCAGGGTATAAAACTTAAACCCATACAACTCCTGTGTGTCTTCCTTGAAGTCGATGAGCAAAATAAAATGTGAAAAAATATTAAAATTATGAATCTTAGTAAAGGGTAGACTGGTGTCTTCGTAGTAATACTACTGTTTCGACTTTCTGTAGCTTTCAAATTATAAGATGGATGACTAAAACTGGGCTTTATATACAAACAATACAGAAAACAGAGGTCAGAGACTGTTACAATGTCACACAGAGAATGAAGTTCATTAAGACATTCATCCATTCATTGTAAAATAGTCGGAATTTGCCAACCTGGGGAAGAGACACCTAGAAAGAAATTTAGTACAATGAAGTTATATCATATGTCTTAGACATTAAAAAATAAACAAACTAGACGGAGCTCAACAATAACTCTAGAACGTCATTTATATTAAATTGCTTATGGATTCAATCAAGTCTGAAACAGTCCTCACGCATTAGACAAGCCAGGCAAAGAACATGTGAATAGCATGACAGTTTGATAGTCTTTGAGAAAGTGAAATAGTTTGTCCAGGTAGCCAGGCATATTTGAAAAACCTAAGAAGTAAGGCCATAGAGAAATATTATCTAAGGACTAGAAGAAACAACAAGGGTTGCAGACCCAAAGCCATTTAGAAAGCACTTACAAGTGCATTTAAGTGATGAAAAAGGTGATTTTATCAATTGATAAACACAATTCTCACCTTATGCGCTGCCCTTAGAACAGAATTTCCTAAGAGATGTGACTTCACTGTAATGAAACAAAAGGCTGATGAGCTATTCCACGTGATGTGGGCTAGCTGGCTTCAACTCAGCAGCCCTTGTTTGAAATGCTAACCTGAATGAAAGCTTTTCATGATCTAAAGAGTTTAAGAAATGCTGGCTGATGGATCCCTGCCCTAAAAGACTAATAATCTTAGTTGGGAATGCAAAAGCCAAATGCAAATTACAGTCCACAGGATAAAAGCAATGATGAATATGTACACTTAAGGAAAGCATTAAATTTACTAGCTCACAAGTCACAAATCCCAACCCTGACAGGTATTAGCTCTGTGACTTTGGGAAAACTGTGTAACCTCTCAGCCTAGATAGGCTCAACTAAAGAAATGATTGTTTTAAAAACTCTTACCATGTAGAGTAGTGAGAATGGCATGAGATATTACATATACAGACGACTTAACCTAGGACTGCCCAAATAATTTATACATAGTAAATAATAATTTTATTTAGAGAAGGAAATACATTAACCAGTTAATATCTATCAATGCAATAATTTATTCTCCCTCATCTTTAAAATATCTTTGCAATTACTAATTATATCTTTTATTTGACATTCAATAATATATTAATTTCTAGTATCACCAGCCTTTGATGACATGTGCACCCAGACTGATTCCATATGTACTTTTTGATTTTCCATCACCAGGATGTTTTTCCTTATTTCTACTGAACCATAGTAATAACCTGGGAAGAAGATATTTTGTTCATAGAATTTTTAGTGAATTCTGGAAAAGATGAGTAACTGTGTGGTAGAATACATCTAAAAGATTTAGCAATTACGGAGAATATTCCTCATAGTACAATCTGATAAAGGAAGTTTGGAGTTAACACTTACAGGAGGTGAGAATTGTACTGAGTAGTCTTAATTAACAACTTTATTTGGCCAAAGAGGTTGGTGTTCCCACTGAGGAAGGTGAGAATTGAATTCTGAGATTTGTGAATAAACTGACTGTGTGAAAGAAGAGCAGAGTGATTTGCTAAGAGGGTTTACAAGGAAGCCAATAGCTCATTCACCAGCCTTTCGGCAAAGAAAAGCAACTGGAGAATCTCAGTGTGTTAGCTCTAGAAGAAAATTTCACTTTTTCTTAAAGAAAACAAAAAAAGCAGACAGGTCTTACAAAGGAAAAGCACTACTCTTTTAAAATTACAGTTATTAACATTTCAATGATTCTATGGATTATAAAAAAATTACAGCAGTATTACCAGATGGTCCCAAATTACACTGACACACAAAAGTACCCGGGAGAATTTAATTCATGTATTTTTTTTTTTTTTAAAGATTGCTGTTGACAGGTGCCTTTCTCAATGAATCTACAACTCCCTTTGAAGCTTAATTTATAATACAAAATATAATCTGGATATTGTTCTTGAAATTTTTCCCTTGAAACCCATCCTTATCTTTTCATCTTAGTTGTCCCCTTGAGATCTCTCTGATGCACTCTGTCCATAGAGGCCTCAGTTGGTAATCTCTTGGCTCAATGACAGTAGATCACAAACCACTGTTCGATCAGAATTATTTAACAAATTCTCCTTTTAAATTTGCAGTATTCTATAAATCTAACATCCTCATCCAACATACTCCAAGGCATCCCTCTTTCAGCTCACTTACTGTTTTCCCCTCCAGTTCCATTAAAATCCTGAGTTATTTAGACATGCATGTTTATAGTGTACAAATGACCCCAGCCTTATTACTCCTAAAGCTTCTCTATTACATCAACAATCATCTATACTATACATCAGCAATTTACTTATTAAATCAACCCTTTACAACTTCCTAATTTTCAACTCCATCCCCCTTTCACACAAAACCTCATATGAAAATCTATAAAAGAGATAACTAATGAGAACTGTCTAGCCCAACAAACTACGCATGCTCTGTGGTGACAAAGAAGGAATTATATATATATGTAGAGCCGATACTGTGCTGTACAGCAGAAACTAACACAACATGTAAAGTAACTCGGCACCAATTGAAGAAGGAAAGAGAATCTAGCTTAACTGTGTCACACCTAGTCTATCAACTGTCCTATGGCTTCTCTGATGCCCTATGCAACTTCTAACTCACAGTTACACATTTCAAACATCCTGCTGTTAGCACGGTCAGAATATTTGCCTCATCTACTTCACAAAATAAAGCAAACAGCTTAGTCCCTACAGAGGATGCTCTTGCTCCTCAACTGCTGAGTACTGGGGAAGAAAATAATTTAATTCTGGAGATTCTTCACTAAAAATCTGACTATTCTAGTTTCATTAAGGATCCTTGTCAATGCCATACAGTCATTCCAATTAGTTAAGCTTCCTACTCCAATTTTTCCTCAATGAAATTAATTTTTAAAAGCTGTGAGTCACTAAACTGCTTCGCACCTTCCCTTTCTCTATCCTAGCTGCATACTAGGATTACCTAGAGCATTTTTAAATGTCCTCCCCACCAAAAAAACAAATCAAAATATCTGGGCATGGGAACCACATATCTACTCTATACTTTTTATTTGCCCCAAAAGCTTCACCTGTTCTTTCTTCTCTAACAACTTCACCCTCTTTTTAACCTGTGAAATGACTTTTTCTAATAACTTCAATCTTTTTCTCTCATAAATCTATAACTACTCTAAAATTTAAAAGTTTATTACAAAACAGGCTGTAATAAACAAGTAAGTACAGGTTATTTTGAGCTTAAGCATCATTAAAAAGTTAAGGGTCGATATTTAACAATTTAACAACATAATGCATTAAGTCAACTACTATCTACAGGATATAGCATTTACATTATGTTGTGGTTTATGTTATCAAACAACATATAATTATATGTAACTGTGAAATAAACACTTGAATAATAAAATCTTTCTAGATTGTTGTTATTTAGTCACTAAGTCATGTCCAACTCTTTATGACCCCGTGGACTGTAGCCAGCCAGGCTCCTCTATCCATGGAATTCTCCAGGCAAGAATACTGGAGTGGATTGCCATTTATTTCTCCAGGGGATCTTCCGGACCCAGGGACAGAACCCTGGTCTCCTGCATTGCAGGTAGATTCTTTCCCACTGAGTCAATTGGTAGATCCTTTCTAGATTACAGTCACAAAAATATAATAATAGATCTCTTCATAATAATGAATATAGAAAATCAATATATTCAGTTTTTAGAAACAAAGAAATGATTTCCCTAAATTATGTATGGCATTGTAGGATGCCAGAGGATAGTCTGAATTTTTGGGGAAGTTGAACTGTTACACCAAATGCCAATTAAGATGTATCTTTGCTTCACAAGGGCTGAACAGCCCTTGCTTATGAACATAAACATATCCTGTTCTTAAGTGCTAGCCCAATGCTGACAAATGTTAATGTCCACTTAAGTACAAGTCTTCAAATTGATAGGAAGGGGACTCAGAATCATCTGAAATGCTGTTTTTCAAAATAGTTTCCTCATCATCTTTTTTAACCTACCTTGACCTGTCTCAACATACACTTATTACTAGATTGTGATGAAATCTTTCATAATAATTTCAGAACACTGAAATTCTCTTTCTGCAAGCTAGTCTATGGGGTCGCACAGAGTCAGACGCGACTGAAGTGACTTAGCAGCAGCAGCAGCAGCAGTATGACAGAAACTGATTAGTTTTTCCCCACTGGCTCATGTTACTAATGATTTTGTTTTCCACTAAAGTTCAAAATGGTTTAGAAATCTAAAGTCTACAGATAAATACACAATGTGAACAGTCTGAATGTGGAGTCACCACATAAAAAGTGTTTTTTCTTGAAAAGAAAAACATTCATCCAAGAAGAAACAGGAAAATCTGAATTATCCTTAACAACTAAAGAAATGGAATATGTAATTTAAGAACTCCAGGTCAAGACAATTTTACTGGAGAATTTGATCAAACATTTAAAGAAGAATTAACACAATTTCTAAAACTAATTTCCCAAATCACTTCCAGAAAATAAATGAGGGAACATTTCCCAGTATATTTTATGAAGTATTACCATGATACCAAAACTAGACAAAGACAGTATAAGTAATGAAAAATATAAACCAATATCTGATATAACTTAAAATATAAAAGTCTTCAAGAAAATATCAGCAAATTCAATTCAGCAACACTAAAAAAGAATATAATAATCAAGTGGGATATATTCCAAAATGCAAAGTTGATTCAACAGCTGAAAATCAATGTAATCTACTTTACTGTTAGTCACTCGGTTGTGTACGACTCTTGGCAACCCCATGGAGTATAGCCACCAGCCAGGCTCCTCTGTCCATGTAATTCTCCAGCCAAGAATACTGAAATGAGTACCCATTCCCTTCTACAGGGCATCTTCCCAACCCAGGGATCAAATCCAGGTATTCTTCATTGCAGGCAGATTTTTTACCGTCTGAGCCACTAGGGAAGCCCATGTAATCTACCATATGAATGACCTAAAGAAGAAAAATCCTATCAATCAATGCCCCAAATTAGGCAAAATTCAATACCCATTCATGACAAAAGCTCTCAAAAAACTAGTAAAGAATACTCTCAATTATAAAGAATATCAGTAAAAATCTAACAGCTAATAACATAACAAGTGATGAAAGACTGAATGCTTTCTCCTGGAGATCAGACGAAAATGTAAAACATAAAACTTTTAAAATTTTTAGAAAAACACATAAGAGGAAAAAAAATAAAATTGGTGACTGAGGGCTAGGCAAAGAGTTCAGTTTAACAAGACAAGATCTATAAAAGATAAACTTAAAAATTGGACTCACTTAATTGAAAACTGCAAAAGATCTTGTTATGAGGATGTAAAGACAAGCCATAGACTAGGAAGAAATATTTGCCTGGAGAATCCCCATGGACAGAGAAGCCGGGAGGACTACACTCCATGCAGCCACAAAGAGTAGGACATGGCTGAGCAACTAAGCACAGCACAGAAGACATGAACAGAAATTTCAGTAAAGAGGTGACACACAGATGACAGAAAAGTAAATGAGAAGATGTTCAGCACCATTACATCAGTGAGATGCAAAATAAAACCACAAAATAAAATTACGTACCCACGGAATGACTAAAATAAACCAAGGGCAACACTGATGCTGGTAAGGATATTGGGAAACTAGGCCCTTCATACACTGCTGGTAAGAGTGTAAAATGATACAGCCACGCTGGAAAACATTTTGGCATGTAACTACCATGCAACTCAGCCATCACACAACTCTGGCAATTTATCTCAGAGAAATGAACACTTCAGTGCACACAAACCTGTACAAGAGTGTTCAGAACAGCTGTATTTCTAATAGCCAAAAACTGGCAACAACCCAGGATTCTTTCAGCAGATGGATGGTTAAACAAACTGCAGTACTTCCATACCACAGGATATTGTTGTTTAGTCGCTAAGTTATGTCCGACTCTTTTGAGACTCCATGGACTGTAGCCCACCAAGCTCCTCTCTCCACAGGGTTTTCCAGGCAAGAATACTGGAGTGAGTTGCCATTTGCCTCTCCAGGGGATCTCCCTAACCCAGGGATCCAACCTGTGCCTCCCCCACTGGCAGACAAATTCTTTATCACTGAGCCATCAGGGAAGCTCACCATAGGATATTACTCAAGAATAAAAACAATGCAGTACTGATAAATGCAACAACTTGGATAGGTTTTGAAGAAGTAGTTAAAAGTAAAATACATAAAGCCAAATCCAAAGGTCATGTGTTTTATGATCCCATTTACATAACAGTTTGAAATGATGTAATTATAGAAATGGAGAACAAATTCAGGAGGTGGGGAGACGGGGTGGGTGTGGCAATAAAGGACAACAGAAGGGATACTTATTGTGAAGAACTGCTCGGCATCTTGACTGTATCAATACCAATATCCTGCTTATGAAACTGTGCTATAGCCTCACAGGATGTTAGCACTGGAGGACACTGAGTAAAAGCTATACAGGATTTCTCTGTATTGTGTCTGAGAATTGCATGGAAGACTACAATTATCTCAAAATTAAGATCTAATTTAAAATAAGCACTGTTGTATATATATTTATACACCTCCAAAACTTTCATTGGTGTGTTCCCACTGAAAAACATTTAATGCATTTAAAATTGTTTACTTCTAAATCACAGGAACAAAATTCTCAATATTAGAGGTACTAAAAGGTAAATGGACTTCCTTAAGTCCATTAAAATCTATTAAACAATTTAAGTAGAGTGTATTTAATGGGGCCACTTCACTGCCCCTGAGATATAAGTTGGTGAACTACAAGACAATATTCAAACTGAATTCCATAACATATATAACTTTACACAGGACATAAAGCCAAAAATCTGTTTTATGATTACTTGTGGATTGGTCTACACAATATAAAAATATTAGCCTATCAAAATCACTTCCCAGGAAACACTAAGTTTGAGCTTACATTTAAATGTACTGAATTACAGTTGAATACAACATTGAACAAATGTTTCTTTTTTTTTTTTAATGCCCCTTGCAGCATGTGGGATCTTAATTCTTCAACCAGGGATAGAACCCGCGGCAACCCCAGAACTGGAAGCAGGGAATGTTAAACACTGTGCTGCCAGAGAAGTCCAAACAAATGCTCAATTCCATTATAAACGTTTATCTTAACTGTAATAAGTACATAATACAGCAATAGTTAATTTTTTAAAAACATACATTACCTGCACACAGAACACTGGCGCTGGGGTTGAAGAGCAGTGAACATAACAATCATAGAATAGTTTCGCGGTGGTGCCTTTATAAATTTTCGGAATTTGTCACCATTCATTCGGAAGACTGACCGCCTGGAACTCCATTCCATCAGCTGTTCTACTTTCTCGGCTAAAAGATTCTGCAGTAAACATAAGGATTTAAATTTACACAGGGTTCAAATCCTTTGGTCTGTACTTTATATATATATATATATTTTAAAAAATTACATGGGGTTATATTTTACCAAAAATTTGTTTTGGTGAATACATACATTGTTAGCTGACCATGTATGCATAAAATATTTCATTTATTTTTTCTAATGACTGTTAAAGTTTGTTAAAAAGGTATCAAGATAAAACAGACTTTCACTTCCAGAAAAATGAAATAATGTGCTTTTCCCTAGTGAGTGCTAAGTCGCTTCAGTTGTGTCTGACTCTGTACAACCCAATGGACTATAGCTTGCCAGGGTCCTCTGTCCATGGGATTCTCCAGGCAAGAATACTGGAATGAGTTGCCATTTCCTTCTCCAGGGGATCTTCCTGACCCAGAGATCAAGCCTACATCTCTGATGGCTCCTGCACTGGCAGGTGGGTTCTTTATCACCAGTGCCACCTGGGATGCCAGGGTGCTTTTCTCTAATCCTCCACTAAACACAGTTAAAACCTCTGGTCACTGTATAAAAAGACAACCCTAAGAAGGCTCTGAAAAGCAGAAAGAAGAGGACGGATGGCAGAGGAATCCCAAAATGAAGAGTGCCAAAGCAGTGAGTACCCTAAGTTTTATTTCAGCCTCATCCATCCCAGACTGGTAGCTGGAGGCGTTGGCAATCCAACCCCACCAATGGACACACACACACAGCCCCAAGAGAAGCCTGCTCTCTTTACCCAAGGGACAAAGAGGGACAACCTAGTAAGCCAAGAAGCAACTGCTCTAGTCTAGCCGAATACCACAGAAAAGACACTGCCCTTACTCTGCCTCCCTCACTACGAAGGGCGGAATGAATGAGATGCCTCAACCCAATTAGAGTTAAATCCCCGCTAAGCTTTAACATGCAGCAGTATGCAGGGAGCTTGTGAAGATAAGGCTGAGTGAAAGACAATGTACAAAATAGCATTGCTGCATGATTCTGTTAATATTTATAGTAAGGTCAAAAAGGGGAAAAACCCTACTGTGCTAGAAGTCAGGACAGTGGCTAAGTGCAGCAGGCACTGCAGTGGTGGGAAGCATGGTGAGGCGAGGCAGTTCCATGGAGCTGGGGAACCAGGAAGGTTCTCTTCCAGGATGCAGGTGGGAGTGAAGTAACTCTCTAGCCTCTGTAAAGTATGCTCTTAATCTTTACATTGCCCATTTTACCTGAAAAAGTCTGAGAGGTAAAAAAAGCATAGGACTGTATTCCTACAAGAAATCTGTTAGCTTTGGAAAACCAAGAAAGCATGAGTGGGCCGGGAAGAAAGGCTTCAATTATGCCATTTAAGAAAGACTAAGGACTTAGGGAGAGATATAATCTTAATTGATGAGATGTATGATACCTAGAGGACTTCGCATCGCTGCCAACAGTAACTGCAGCCATGAAATTAGAAGATGATTGCTTCCTGGAAGGAAAGCTATGACAAACCTAGACAGACTATTAAAAAGCAAAGACATCACTATGCCAACAAAGGCCTATACAGTCAGCTATGGTCTTTCCAGTAATCATGCGTGGATGTGAGAGTTGGACCATAAAGAAGATGGAACACCAAAGAATTGATGCTTTTCAACTGCAGTGCTGGAGAAGACACTTGAGAATCCCTTGAACAGCAAGGAGATCAAACCAGTCAATCCTACAAGAAATCAACTCTCAATTGGAAGGTATGGTGCTGAGGCTGAAGCTCCAGAACTTTGGCTACCTGATGTGAAGAGCTGACTCACTGGACGTGATTCTGGGAAAGACTGAAGGCGGCAGAAAAGGGCAACATAGGATGAGATGGTTGGATGGTATCACCAATTCAATAGACATCAACTTGGGCAAACTCTGAGAAATGGAGAGTGACAGGGAGGTCTGGCATGCTGCAGTCCATGGAGTTGCAAAGAGTCCGACATGACTTGGCAACTGAACAACAGTGATATCTACATGACTTCCCA
>SJYA01003144.1:915790-935863 GCA_006410615.1 Neotragus moschatus | reverse complement strand
CTGAAACACTCCTTTCAAATGCAGAAGACTAAAGCCCTGAATTAACTTTTTCCAGAGAATGTCAGAAGAATTAGAAAAAGTACAATGTCAGGCAGATTCTTATTTTCTAGGTACACGCTCAGGAAATGCCAGGGAGAAATTCTGAGACTCAAATCGTCCTTGCCCATCGAGTCTGCCACATGACTATGTCACGGGTGGGAATCCTCACGCTGGCTCCTGGCAGCAGGCATATTCTGGTTTCCTTATTTTTGGGGGTGTAGATGCTCAGGGAAACTCAGGGGGAATCTCTGAAATCCGAATCGCCTTGCCCATCGGATTTCTGCCACATGACCGTTTCACAGGTGGGATTCCCACACTGGCCCCTGGCAGATCGGTCCAGATAAAGGCAAAGAGGTCTTGAGAGTTTGGGTGTAAAGGGATGGTAAAGAAGGCATCCTTGAGGTGTAGAACAGTGAAGCGGGCAGCGGAAGAGGGAACAAGAGAAGAGTGTAGGGATTTGTAGCTACTGGGTGCATGGGGATGACAGCCACATTGATAACTCTCAGGTCCTGGACCAGGCAAGAGGAGCCACTTTGGCTTTTTGATGGGTAAGATAGGCGTGTTATAGGGAGAGTGGCTTGGGCGCAAGAGACCCTGATGTAGAAGTTTAGTGATGATCGGCTTTAACCCTTGTTGATGTTTTTGGGGGATTGGATATTGTGGTTGATTGGGGAATTTAGAGGGATTTTTGAGGCGGATATGAATTGAGCATGGTGAGAGGTGACAGATGGGTTATCTGTATCCCAAACTATGGGGTTTACGGATGAGGAGGGCAATGGGGTGGGGAAAAAGAAGGTGGGGTTGAGGAGCAGTAGCCAGGCTAGATCAGAAGATGGGCCTGGGACAGTAATAGAAGCTTTGCATTTTGAGAGCAGGTCTCTCCAAGAATAGGAGTGGGACATTTTGGGACTAGGAGAAAAGAATGGGAAAATGGGGTATCTTGAAGTGTGCAAAGTCGAGGCTCGGTTATTCGTAGTGTAGATGTTAAACCATCAACCCCTGTAACAGAGACCTGAGAGATCTTGGTTTTTCCAGAGCACAGCAGAGTAAGCGGCACCCGTGTCGATGAGAAAAGAGATCGGCTGAACTGACACTGAGAAAGTTGCCCTGGGCTCCGTAGAGGTGATGAGAGTCGAGGCCCTGGGCACCTTCAGTTTTCAGCGGCAAGTCCAAGGAGGCTGGGCAGAGCTGGGTCAGAGGACTCCTGCTTGGGACCAGGAGGGGATGTCCGGATCCCTGGAGGGGGATTTGAGCAGTTGACCTTCCAATGTCCCTTTATGCCACAGCTGGGACACGGACCTGAAGGGGGCCTTTGTTTAAGCATGAGACTGTCTTTGGGGGGACCCAGAGACTGTCTGCCGCATTTGAAGCAGGGCCCAGGGGGCTTCCTGTCTTTGTTGATTGGTGGAAATGTGGAGCCATGTAGGGCAGTGGCTAATAGGCGGTATTTAACCTGATCCATCATAACTTATGTCTTCTCTTCCTGGTTATTGAAAATCATAAAGGCTAAATTTAAAAGGTCTCGTTGAGGGGTTTGAGGGCCTTATGCCTTTTTTAGTTTCTTTCGGATATCTGGGGATGCCTGGGAGATAAAATGGCTGTTAAGGACAATGATGCCCTCTGTTGAAGTGGGGTCTAATCTTGTATATTTTTGTAGGGCTTCCGTTAACCTGGCTAGAAATTGTGCCCAGTTTTCGTCTAGTCCTTGAGTTATTAGCTGGAGCTTATCAAAGTTGACGGCTTTATCGCCTGCCTTTTGAAGGCCCACGATGAGGCAAGCAACCATGTGATGACGGGCTGCTACTCCAGGTCTCCCTGCCTGATAACCCCAGCTGGCATCGTCTCGGGGGACAGCTGTGGCCCCTGTGGGCTTTAGTGTCGTCTGTTCTGTGTGTCTCATCAGCATGAGCCTGAGAGGCTTGCCATCCTCATTCCTACTCTTCTGGGAGAAGAGTGGAGGGACATATGATGTAAATACCATGCCAGGTTAAGTCCTAAGACTGGGTAAGATACTTGAATTCTTGTAGATAATCATCAGAGTCTAAAGGGAAAGAGCCAAGCTGCTTTTCTATTTGAGATAGATCGGTGAGGGAGAGTGGGACATGAACCCCAACAATGCCTTCTGCTCCAGCAGCTTCCCATACAGGGAGGAGTGGAGCAGGGTAAGGAGTGGAGTCCTGCTGTAAAATTTCCTGCTTGTTCAGGACCAGATACGGGGAGGGGATCTAGGGGGGTCGGGGCAAAGCCTTGGGACCCTCCGGTAGAGTGTGGGGCTGAGGTCTCAGAGCTCATCTCAGGCACAGGCTGGGGAGGGGGGCTGGGATCGACAGAGGAGGCCTGCGCTCGAGAAGGAGGGAGAGAGGAGGGGGCGTAAGGTGGACTCTGTGAAACTGGATCTGGAGCAGCTGCAAGGGGATTGGGAGCGATAGAGGTTGGACTGTGGTCAGAAGGATCGAAGGAAGAAGAAAAGGCTGAACAGGGATCAGGAGACATTGTATGAGGAGGATGTGGCCCAGAGTGGGCTAAGAATGTCTGAGAAGTAGAACAGGATTCACAGAGGGAGGGTCGAAGAAGTGAAGTGAAGAAGGCCTGGACATGAGGGACCTCTGACCACTTGCTTTTGTGGTGGTGGAAGTTACTGATGTCCCGTAGAGGATTACAATCCAGAGTTCTGTTTTCTGGCCATCGGGGCCTATTATCAAGTGTACTGTGGCCAGACAGTGTTAGAATAGTAAGTAAGTCTTTTCAGTCCAATCGCCCCTTGGAAGCCCAAGGCTTTTAGGTCTCAAGGCATCCTAGAGCAGTAGATTTTGAGGGCTGGGACTGAGAATTTCCTGTTGCGGCCGAATAGGAATGGTAGACAAGGGCGAGGGAGAGCAAGGAGAAAGGCCTTAGAGAAAAGGCTTCCCTGTTCTCAGGACCTTCTCAGAGAGTAATAATAGTCTGCCTTGAAGTGGGTGCCCCCGAATTTCAAACTCAGACGGAGCACAAGGCTGAGGGCCCGAGGGCCGTGGAGATCCTCCTGCCTAGCGCTAGGGCTTGGAAACGAGGCGACAGAGAGAGAGATCTGAGGGAACGGGACTTCATTCACCCTTGAAACGGATGAAATGTGGGCTGGTGGGTGGATGTCAGTCCAGCAAGACAGGTGGATGATCCCGTCCCAGAGCTCGTCTCAGTTCTTGGCCAGGTCCAACAGAGGGAACCACTCAGCTGTGGTGGATCTTCCCTCCTGGGTTTCAGCACCAGAATGTAAGGCGAGTGCAGAGAAAAACAGAGCCAGCCGGGCAGTCAGGCAAGAAAAGGAAATTTATTAGAGGAAAAAGAGAGGGTGACTGGCCCTTAAGGAAAACCAGTGTCCTCCCTTTCTGATGGGGTCTTTCTTATAATCTGCCAATGAAAAATTCTCTGAAGGGATGGTTAATTTTTAGCCTGTAGGTGAGTCCCATGGTCTCCTAGCCAGAGGTCTGGAATCCCGTGGTCTCGTAGCTTTGAGAAGGTAGGCGCCAGTGGGAAAACAGAATGCCATTGGGGCAATTTGGTCAGTCTCAAGGGTCACTGTGATTTTATTCTTTGTTTGCGAGGTCAACATCATGAGCCATTTCTACCACGAGCCCCCATGTAGGCCCGATCAGATCCCAGGGGCACAGTTTCCTCATTTAGTGTTGTTTTGGTGTGACCGAGTGATAGTCCATCATACGTGTGGAGCACATCTCATTGGAGCTTTAATCTGTTGGTAAGTATCTTGCTGTTCATCGGTGTTGCCCTTGTAGCTGGTGCTGCAGTGCTCCTTGGGGTGCATATGTCTTTGGAAAGATGGCTTTCTTGGGATCTAGGACCAGATGGGAGGATGTTAGATCCCAGGCTTAGCCTCTCTCAATAGTTTACTTCCAGGCCTTTGGAGACTGTCAACTATCCTTCATTTTGCCAGACTACCTTCTCACCGACTGGGTAGGGAGTTCTTCTTACTCAGTGGCATCCCTGCAGTAATTAGGGAGGCTGAGCATCTTGGCCTGTGGTGGAGATTCGGGTTTTGTATTACTTCTTAAAGGCCGTGTGGAAAATTCCCCTTCGCTGTTGACTTCCTGAAAAGTCCAATGTGTTTGGAATTTCTTTCCGCAATGCCCACCCCCGGAAATGGCCTGAGGGCAGCTGTCATTGACAACCCCCCAAGACATTTGAATGTTGGTTTAGACTCAACATTCAGAAAACAAAGATCATGGCATCTGGTCCCATTACTTCCTGGCAAATAGATGGGGAAATAATGGAAACAGTGAGAGACTTTATTTTCTTGGGCTCCAAAATCACTGCAGATGGTGACTGCAGCCATGAAATTAAAAGACATTTGCTCCTTGGGAGAAAAGCTATGATCAACTTAGACAGCATATTAAAAAGCAAAGACATTACTTTGCTGACAAAGGTCCACCCAGTGTTCAGTCACTACTGGTGTTTCCAGTAGTCAGGGATGGATGTGAGAATTGGACTACAAAGCAAGTTGAGCTCTGAAGAATTGATGCTTTTGAACTGTGGTGTTGGAGAAGACTCTTAAGAGTCCCTTGCACTGCAAGGAGATCCAACCAGTCCATCCTAAAGGAAATCAGTCCTGAATAGTCATTGGAAGGACTGAAGCTGAAGCTCCAATACTTTGGCCATCTGATGAGAGGAAGTGACTCATTGAAAAAGACCCTGATGCTGGGAAAGATTGAAGACAGGAAGAGAAAGGGACGACAGAGGATGAGATGGTTGGACGGTATCGCTGACTCAACGGATGTGTTTGAGCAAGGTCCAGGAGATGGTGAAGGACAGGGAAGCCTGGTGGGCTGCAGTCCATGAGGTCACAAAGAGTCGGACATGACTGAATGACTGAACAACAAGGACATTTGAAATAGAAATGCCAGTAAGCACAGGTGGTTAGAACTGGTCATGGAACAACAGACTGGTTCCAAATAGGAAAAGGAGTATATCAAGGGTGTATATTGTCACCCTGCTTATTTAACTTATATGCAGAGTACCTCATAAGAAACGCTGGGCTGCAGGAAGCACAAGCTGGAATCAAGATTGCTGGAAGAAATATCAATAACCTCAGATATGCAGATGACACCACCCTTATGGCAGAAAGTGAAGAAGAACTAAAGAGCTTCTTGATGAAAGTGAAAGAGGAGAGTNGTATGCAGGTCAGGAAGCAACAGTTAGAACTGGACATGGAACAACAGACTGGTTCCAAATAGGAAAAGGAGTACGTCAAGGCTGTATATTGTCACCCTGCTTATTTAACTTATATGCAGAGTACATCATGAGAAACGCTGGGCTGGATGAAGCACAAGCTGGAATCAAGATTGCTGGGAGAAATATCAATAACCTCAGATATGCAGATGACACCACCCTTATGGCAGAAAGTGAAGAAGAACTAAAGAGCTTCTTGATGAAAGTGAAAGAGGAGAGTGAAAAAGTTGGCTTAAAGCTCAACATTTAGAAAATGAAGATCATGGCATCTGGTCCCATCACTTCATGGGAAATAGATGGTGAAACAGTGGCTGACTTTATTTTTCTGGGCTTGAAAATCACTGTAGATGGTGACTGCAGCCATGAAATAAAAGACACTTAGTCCTTGGAAGGAAAAGTTATGACCAACCTAGACAGCTTATTAAAAAGGAGAGACATTACTTTGCCAACAAAGGTCCGTCTAGTCAAGGCTATGCTTTTTCCATCGGTCATGTATGGATGTGAGAGTTGGGCTATAAAGAAAGCTGAGTGCCGAAGAATTGATGTTGTTGAACTGTGGTGTTGGAAAAGACTCGAGAGTTCCTTGGACTGCAAGGAGATCCAACCAGTCCATCCTAAAGGAAATTAGTCCTGAATATTCTTTGGAAGGACTGAAGCTGAAGCTGAAACTCCAATCCTTTGGCCACCTGATGTGAAGAGCTGACTCATTTGAAAAGACCCTGATGCTGCGAAAGACTGAAGGTGGGAGGAGAAGGGGACGACAGAGCATGAGATGGCTGGATGGCATCACCGACTCGATGGACATGAGCTTGAGTGAACTCTGAGAGTTGGTGATGGACAGGGAGGCCTGGCGTGCTGCAGTCAATGGGGTCGCAGAGAGTCAGACTGAGCGACTAAACTGAACTGAACTGAACAGGTGATGTGTTATCATTACAGGAAGTCTCCACAAGGCAGTACTTTCCCCTGCCCGCCTCTGATTCCTCAGATAACCAGAGCCTCAGAGAAAGTGGGCTTCCTGGGCTGTGAATTGAAGTGGAATGTGCCAGAGAAAAATACCTGCAGCCTGGTGACTCATTGCTTCTTCCCCCTAAAGCTTCAACACCCGACTGCCAGACTAACCCCAACCACGGCCACAGCACGCAGCTGAGGGTACTTAGGTGCTAGGAGGCTGCACTCTCAGGAAAGAGGCTTGAGCTGGGAATCCCAGCAGCAGATGCGCAGGCTAGGTGACTGTTGCCTCCATGATCCTCCAGGCTTTGATCCCACTCGGGACGCTGGTCCCAGCTGCGACAAGCAGATGGCTGTGATTTTCAAAGGGATTCAGAAACAATAATAATATCTAAAAGGGGGCTCAACGAAGGGCACCCTGCCAGGCTGTCTGGACCCCACCCCAGTCCAGCCTTGGGACTCAAGCCTAGTCAGGCTCCTGGGATGCCACAGAAGCCCGAGGGAGGGAGGCTGGAAACAATAAAGTTGGCATTGATTTTCTCTCCTTTCCTTGGACTCCACGCCGATGAAGCAGGAGTAGAGTCAACCCGCCCCTGAGCTTGATGTCAGTGCACAGTCGGCTGACTCAGGTATGGCGCATCCATGGAACATGTCTAGTCATTCCCCGCCCCCGCCCCCCACAGAGTTTATTGCAGAAGGTCGAGCTATGTGCCGAGCACCTGGTCCTTGTGGGTTATCTATCTCACATACAGTGTTCTGTGTATATGAGGAAGGAAGAAAATAGTCTGTGTGGAGTATCTCTTAAGAGATGCATGTTTCTGTGTATAGATGGGAGATAGAGATTTCTGTGTATATGTGGAAGAGAGGAAGGAAGCAAGCTGATAATCCTTGTGGATTGCTATCACAGATACAGATTTCTGTGCCTATATTCGTCCCAACCTCCCAATTCATCCCAGGCCCTTCACTTTTTTCTTGAACTCTTGGTTTGAATTGGAATTCCTATAGTCTGTCTTCGGGTTGTAAATTCTTTCTTTTGTTTCACCTTTTTTATTTTGCCTAGAAGGGACATCTTTTGTTATTGCTTTCCTTTGTCTGCCTGAGGTCCCCAGGGTATGAGCCTTCTAGATCTATCCCTGTGGCTACCAGTGACATAATTTCCTTACTTCAGTTTTGGTTTTTATGGCTAATAGTCCAGGATATATATGTACGTCATACATATATATCTTGTTTAAGCTTAATCTATTGGTGAAGATTTTGCTGTCTCTCTGTTGGTTATTGTGAGTAATGTGCAGTGCTAGTTGGGGTCCATGTGCCTTTTTGAATGAGGGATTTATCAGTGTGGGAATGTCAAATCCTAGANTTCCTTACTTCAGTTCTGGTTTTTATGGCTAATAGTCCAGGATATATATGTACGTCATACATATATATCTTGTTTAAGCTTAATCTATTGGTGAAGATTTTGCTGTCTCTCTGTTGGTTATTGTGAGTAATGTGCAGTGCTAGTTGGGGTCCATGTGCCTTTTTGAATGATGGATTTATCAGTGTGGGAATGTCAAATCCTAGACCTAGCTTCTCTTGATAGTGTATTTTCAGGCATTCAGAAATGTCTTATTCAGGCATAAGAAACTCTTCCTCAGTGATCAGTGCAAAGAAATAGAGGAAAACAATAGAATGGGAAAGACTAGAANTGATGATTACACAACAAACAACTGTTAAACTCTGCACTATGGATTATATAACAACAATGTATCCTCGAGGGTAGTTTCTCCTTCCTGAAAACCTTCTGACTAATCCTGTTATCTTAAAATGAACATCATGGCAGTGGGCTTCCCCTGTAGCTCAATCAGTAAAGAGTGTGACTGCAATACAGGAGACCTGGGTTCGATCCCTGGGTTAGGAAGATCCCCTGGAAAAGGAAATGGCAACCCACTCTGGTATTCTTGCCTGGAGAATCCCATGGGCAGAGGAGCCTGACAGGCTACAGTCTATAGGGTCGCTAGAGTCGGGCATGACTGAGCAACTAAACTTTCTATTGTTAAGTTCTAATCCTGTTATCTTAAAATGTAAATTGTGGGAGTGAGTCTGGTAAAATTTTTTACAACTTTGAGACATCTTTTTGATTTACTGTAATAACTAATTTAAAAAGTATATAGTTCCATTGCTAACACTAGCAAGGGGGGGCACTCTCCATCCCCCTTCTGATGTCTGTGTCAGAAGCTTCCTCTGACCCTTTTCATACTTTTAATAAAACTTTGCTACCCAAAAGCTCTTGAGTGATCAAGACTGGTCCCTGGTCCTGAAGCTAAATCTTCTTCAAAGATCAAGAATCCAACACCAGTTACTGTAAGCTATCAATATTGAGAGTTTTCTTATGTATTTGATATCAAATACTTTAGAATTAAAGAAAGAAATACTAGAGAACCCCAGAACAATTGCATCTCAGCGTAGAGCCTAAAGAGAACCTGAGTATATGCAGAAAAGGGAACTGGCTACCTATGGCCAATACCACAGCAGCTACAAGCTTACATAGGGGAGAGAGCCTTACATAAGTTGTTAAGTCCAACATGTTAAAAATAATATCTAATTAAATTCAGATCTAAGTGAAAAATGTAGAAATAGTTATTTAGGAAAAAATTTTTTCAAATGTTCCTGCCTTTTTATTTTTTAGCACAGAGAAAACTTCAAACAATGGTTCAAGTGAATTAACACTCAGTTAAGTAAACTTTTCTTAAAGAATCAGTAAAAATATTTCCAGTAGCACTCTTTTAAGCAATGGCTTTAACCTGAACTCTTCCCGGAAAATTTGCCTGGGAAAAGATAAACTATTCCATGGTTTTTTATTACTCGAAGCCTCCTCAGCATGGCAAGCTTCTGACTGGTCCTGATGTTAGCTTTATATATACTGTTCATCTGCTGAGTGGATAATCTGTAAAATTTTAAAGAGGTAATCTAGGAACTGATCATTTATTAACTAATTTATCAACTGATATAAATTTATGCCTATGATATAAAATTATGCCTATTCAAAGTTGCAATATTAAAAACAAGGGTTTCTAAAGTTTAGTTTAATCATAGACTTTTTGCTCTATCTGCTCACTACAAAGAAGCAACTTGCCTGCTGAAGTTGCATATTTACAGTATATATAATTGACAAAGCTAGTGGAGGTGATGGAATTCCAGGCAAGCTATTTCAAACTCTAAAAGATGATGCTGTGAAAATACTGCACTCAATATGTCAGCAACTTTGGAAAACTCAGCAGTGGCCACAGGACGGAAAAGATCAGTTTTCATTACAATCCCAAAGAAAGGCAATGTCAAAGAATGTTGAAACTACCACAGAACTGTACTCATCTCACATGCTAGCAAAGTAATGCCCAAAATTCTCCAAGCCAGGCTTCAACAGTAAGTGAACCATGAACTTCCAGATGTTCCAGATGGATTTAGAAAAGGCACAGGAACCAGAGATCAAATAGCCAATATCCATCTGCTGGATCATAAAAAATGCAAGAGAACTCCAGAAAAATATCTATTTTTCCTTCACTGACTACCTCAAGCCTTTGACTGTGTGGCTCACAACTGTGAAAAATTCTTAAAGAAGTAGGAATACCAGATCACGATACCTGCCTCTTGAGAAATCTGTATGCAGATCAAGAAGCAACATTTAGAACAGGACATGGAACAATGAACTGGTTCCAAATTGGGAAAGGAGTGCATCAAGTGTATATTGTCACTCTGTTTAATTTATATCCAGAGCACATCAATGTAAAATGCAGGGCTGGATGAAGCACAAAGTGGAATTAAGATTGCCGGGAGAAATATCAATAACCTCAGATATGCAGATAATACCACCCTTATGGCAGAAAGCAAAGAGGAACTAAAGAGCCTCTTGATGAAAGTTAAGGAGGAGAGTGAAAACACTGGCTTAAAACTCAACATTCAAAAAACTAAGATCATGGCATCTGGTCCCATCACTTAATGGCAGATAGATGGGGAAACAATGGAAACAGTGACATACTTTATTTTGGGGGGCTCCAAAATCACTGCAGATGGTGACCATAAACCATGAAATTGAATGATGCTTGCTCCTTGGAAGAAAAGCTATGACTTACCTAGACAGCATATTAAAAAGCAGAGACATTACTTTGCTGAAAAAGATGTCTAGTCAAGGCTATGGTTTTTCCAGTAGTCATGTATGGATGTGAAAGTTGGACCATAAAGAAAGATAAGTGCCAACAAACTGATGCTTTTGAACTGTGGTGCTGGAGAAGGCTCTTGAGAGTCCTTGGACTGCAAGGAGATCAAACCAGTCAATCCTAAAGGAAATCAGTCCTGAATATTCAAAGGAACGACTGATTCTGAAACTAAAACTCCAAAACTTTGGCCACCTGATGAGAAGAATTGACTCACTGGAAAATAAATACCCTGATGCTGGGAAAGATGGAAGGCAGGAGAAGGGGATGGCAGAGGATGAGATGGTTGGATGGCATCACTGACTCAATGGACATGAGTCTGATAAACAAGCTCTGGGAGCAAGTGATGGTATGGGGAAGCTGCTGCTGACCATGGGGCTGCTAAGAGTTGCACATGACTGGGCAACTGAACTGAACTGATAATTGACAAAACCAAAAGAACTTAATTTTACTGTGTTAAAATTTACAATTAATAGTTCAAGAATTTAATATCAATTAAATTAAATATCAATATTAATTATTTTAGGATATCCCAGTTCACAAAAATAAAAATAGTGCATTTACATTAACAGATGAATATAAATTCTACAATGAAAAATATCAAAATATTTATAAATTTTAAGATACTTAATGTTAAATGCCATTACACCTTAATTTTATCAGAGAAAACAGCATAAACTATCACTAGGTGTTTTGAAACATTTTTAAATTGATATTAGTAGTATTAATAGTAACAACACTAGATTTGTGAATGTATGGAATTACATAAACTCAGGTATCCCAGAAATATGCCTCATCCTGCAAAAGTTAAGGTCCACACAAAACCACTGATACGAAATACATCACACTGATAACAATCTACCTACTAGTAGTTAATATCTACTTTAACATCCCCTAAATATAATTCCAAAGGAAAAATCTGAACAGTTATGTGATTAACATAAAAAAAATTTTAAAGGCAGGAAGTAAAGAGCATATTTAAACAATAAAATACTAGGCACTAGAATAATTACATATGTGGGCTCTAGCGAAAAAATTTTATAACATTAAGTAGAAAGAAGGTAAAGTTCACACTACAACTAAATGACTACTATCTACAGATAAATCACACAGTCATGTAAACAGTGGAAAACTGTCTTTTTTAGCATTGGAAGTTATTCTGCTTTATTTCTTACTGCAAAGTAAAAACAGCCTTTTTGGGGTTTTGGAGAAGGTTTCCTTAAATTCATGAGGGTTGTCTTTGTGACTGTTTTTCACCGTGAAATTGATTAAGTACAATACTCTCCTGTCAGGAGCCAACATCATTAAAATAGGGATTTTAAGATGGTTAAGCGTCTGTCTACAATGTGGGAGACCTGGGTTGAATCCCTGGGTCGGGAAGATACCCTGGAGAAGGAAATGGCAATCCACTCCAGTACTATTGCCTGGAAAATCTCATGGACAGAGGAGCCTGGTAGGTTGCAGTCCATGAGGTCGCAAAGAGTTGGACACAACTGAGCAACTTCACTTTCTTTCTTTCTTTCACTTTCTTGAACTACATATCCTTTTGTTGGACATTTATTCTTGTATAAATAAATATCCCCATTTAAAATAGGTACCAGATACAAAGATGAGAAATGTATGAGCAAAGAAGAGACTATAAACAACCATCTGGCCTTACTCCCTTGAGAGCAGGATCCAGGCAGGATCACCATTACCAGTACTACTGAGTACAGCAGGTATCTTACTGTAATACATTATATCATAGTTATCTGCACTGCTCTACAAGTGGTTGAATATAACTCTTCACTATTAATAGCAACATACTATGTGCTACAACTGAAGAAAATCTTCACTAAAAGAATATGAAAAAATAAAAACTTTGTTCATAGATTGCAAACTGAGATGAGTCTTTCAGCAGGATTATTCTTGAGTCACACAAGCTAATCAGTAAAATCTGTGATAGTGAAAGCAAGAAAAACTTGTCAGAATCCAAAGAAAGTGAGCCAAGAGGAAAGCAAAATTTTTAATGTGCTTTAAAGCTTTCCAATACCTTTTTCATTAACCTACATAAAATATGGTCTACCAAATTACTTTCAAATAGCAGCAGCAAGTTGTTGGATAGAACAGACCTTCTGGTTTGGTTATTTCATATAAAAGGTACACTATCAAGAATTATCACAAACTAGCCACTGAATAACCATCGACAGGAAGACAGTGGAACCTCCCCCACAAAAGAAAGACACCCCACATCCAAGAACAAAGGAGAAGCCACAACCAAACAGTACGAGGGACACAATTATAATAAAATCGAATCCAATACTCACCGAGTGAGCAACTCACAAACTGGAGAATAACAACAAAGAAATTTTCACACTGTTATGAAGGTTCTAGGCCTCAATATCAGGCTCCACAGCCTGGGCATCTGGCCAAGGGACTGGGAATCCTATGGAATCTGACTTTGAAGGTGAGCGGGATTGATTACAGAGCTTCCATAGGATGGGAAGGAGCAGAGAATCTTGGAGGACACAAACAAAATCTTGTGCACACCAGGACCCAGGAGAAAGGAGGAGTGATCGCACAGGACACTGAGACAGAACTACTTGTGACTATTTGAGGGTCTCCTACAAAAACACGGGTTGGCAGTGGTCTGCCACAGAGTCCGGGGCACTAATAGTAGCCATCCTGGGAGATGCATCCTGGCTTAAGTTCTCTTGGATGTCACCAACAGCCCTACTATAGAAGCCTACAGACTTCAGGACTAGGTTGCCTCAGGTCAAACAACAGAGAGGGAGCCCCCAACAGGAAGCTTCCACAAGCCTCTTATCCTCATCCACCAGAAGGCAGTCAGAAAGAATAAGAACTACAATCCCATCAGCCTCCAAAATTAATACGACAATCACAGAAAGATATCCAAAATGGAAAGAAACAGAATTATGTCCCAGATGAAAGAACAAGATAGTTCAGTAACAGTATCAGCTCAGTTGCTCTGTCCTGTCTGAATCTTTGCAACCCCAGGGAATACAGCAACCAGGCTTCCCTGTACATCATCAACCTCCAGAGCTTGTCTCAAACTCATGTTCAGCGAGTCAACAATGCGATCCAACCACCTCATCCTCCATCATCCCCTTCTCCTCCTGCCTTCAATCCTTCACAGCATAAAGGTTTTTCCAATAAGTCACTTTCTTCACATCAGGTGGCCAAAGTATTGGAGTTTCAGCTTCAGCATCAATCCTTCAAAGGATATTCAGGACTGATTTCCTTCAGGATGGCTGGCTGGATCACCCTGCGGTACAAAAGACTCTCAAGACTCTCTCCAACACCACATTCAAAAGCATCAATTGATCAGCACTCAACTTTCTTTATGGTCCAACTCTCANACATCAGGTGGCCAAAGTATTGGAGTTTCAGCTTCAGCATCAATCCTTCAAAGGATATTCAGGACTGATTTCCTTCAGGATGGCTGGCTGGATCACCCTGCGGTACAAAAGACTCTCAAGACTCTCTCCAACACCACATTCAAAAGCATCAATTGATCAGCACTCAACTTTCTTTATGGTCCAACTCTCACGTCCATACATGACTATTGGAAAAATGATAGCTCTGACTAGACAGACCATTATCGGCAAAGTAATGTCTCTGATTTTTAATATGCTGTCTAGGTAACTCATAGCTTTTCTTCCAAGGAGCAAGCATCATTCAATTTCATGGTTATAGTCACCATCAGCAGTGATTTNCAGAAAGTGGGCCTAAGAGGGTACATGCTGCTGCTGCTGCTGCTACCGCTAAGTTGCTTCAGTCGTGTCCGACTCTGTGTGACCCCATTGACAGCAACCGATCAGGCTCTTCTGTCAACTGGAATTCTCCAGGCAAGAATACTGGAGTGAGTTGCCATTTCCATCTCCAATGCATGCATGCATTCTAAGTTGCTTCAATAGTGCCCAACTCCATAGACGGCAGCCCAGCTCCCCTGCCCCTGGGATTTTCCAGGCAAGAATACTAGAGTAGGTTGCCATTTCCTTCTCCAAGAGGATACATACCTCAACACAATAAAGGTCATATATGACAAACCTATAGCTGGCATCACACTCAATGGTGAAAAGCTGAAAGCATTTCCTCTAAGATCAGAAACAAGTCACGGATGTCCGCTCTCACCACTTTCACTCAACATAGTTTTGGAAGTCCTAGCTATAGCAATAGAGAACAAAAAGAAGTGCAGGGAATCCAAATCAGAAAAGAAGAAAGTTAAACTGTCACTGTTTCCAGAAAACATGATACTATACACTGAAGATTCTAGATGCATCAGAAAACTACTAGAGCTCATTGGTGAATATGCGAAAGTTGCAGGTTACAAAATTAATACACAGAAGTCTGTTGCATTGCTATATACTAACANCACTCTCACCAGTTTCACTCAACATAGTTTTGGAAGTCCTAGCTATAGCAGTAGAGAACAAAAGGAAGTGCAGGGAATCCAAATCAGAAAAGAAGAAAGTTAAACTGTCACTGTTTCCAGACAACATGATACTATACACTGAAGATTCTAGATGCATCAGAAAACTACTAGAGCTCATCGGTGAATATGCGAAAGTTGCAGGTTACAAAATTAATACACAGAAGTCTGTTGCATTGCTATATACTAACAATGAATTAGAAAGAGAAATTCAAGAAAAAATTCCAGTTAACATCGCATCAAAAATAACAAAATACTTAGGTATAAACCTACCTAAGGAGACAAAAGACCTACACTTCAAAAACTGTTAAGATATTGATGAAAGAAATCGAAGGAGACATAAACAGATNAGTCTGTTGCATTGCTATATACTAACAATGAATTAGAAAGAGAAATTCAAGAAAAAATTCCAGTTAACATCGCGTCAAAAATAACAAAATACTTAGGTATAAACCTACCTAAGGAGACAAAAGACCTACACTTCAAAAACTGTTAAGATATTGATGAAAGAAATCGAAGGAGACATAAACAGATGGATGTACCATGTTTATCCAAGGATATACCATGCTTGTGGAAGAATCAATATTGTTAGAATGACTATACTACCCAAAGTAATATACAGATTCAGCACAATCCCTATCAAATTACCAATGGCAATTTTCACAGAACTAGAACAAAAAATTCTCAAAATTTGTATAGAGGTACAAAAGACCCCAAATAGCCAAAGCAATCTTGAGAAAGAAAAATGGAGCTGGAGGAATCAGGCTCCCTGACTTCAGAGTATACTACAAAGCTACAGTCATCAAAACAGTATGGTAGCATCACAGGGAAAAAAAAAAAAAAAACACAACAGAAATATACGTCAATGGAGCAGAATAGAAAACCCAGAAATAAGCCCATGCACCTATAGTCAATTAATCTATGACAAAGGAGGCAAGACTATACAATGTTGGAAAGACAGTGTCTTCAACAAATGGTGCTGGGAAAACTGGACAGCCACATGTAAAAGATGAAATTAGATCATTTCTTAACTCCACACACAAAAATAAGCTCAAAATGGATAAAGGCCTAAATGTTAAACTGGATACTATAAAACTCTTAGGAAAACATATGCAGAACATTCTCTGATGTAAATCACAGCAACATCTTTTTTATTCATTTCCCAGAATAATGTAAATAAAACCAAAAATAAACAAATGGGACCTACTTAAACTCAAAGCTTTTGCACAGCAAAGGAAACAATAAACAAAAAGACAGCTCACAGATTGGGAGAAAATATTTGCAAATGACGTCCTGATAGGGTACTAGTCTCCAAAATTTACAAACAGCCTATGACACTTAACAGCATCAAAATAAACAACCCACTCAAAAAAATGGGCAGAAGACCTGAATAGACATTTCTCTAAAGAGAACATACAGATGGCCAATAGGCACCTTAAAAGATCTTCAACATCGCTAGTTATTTGAGAAATGCAAGTCAATCAAAACTACAATGAGATATCACCTCACACTGGTCAGAATGGCTATCATCAAAAAAATCCACAAACAACAAATGCTGGAGAGGCTCAGGGAGAAGGGAACCCTCCTGCACTGTTGGTGGGAATGTAAATTTGTACACCCACTATGGAGAACAGGATGGTGGTTTCTTAAAAAACAAAAAATAGAGCTACCATAAGACCCTGAAATCCCATTCCTGGGCATGCATCTAGAGAAAAACATAGCCCCCAAAGATACATGCACCTCAGTGTTCACCGTGGCACTGTTTATAACAGCCGAGACATGGAAACAACCCAAATGCCCATCGACAGAGGAAGAAGATGTGGGGTATGTGTGCAATATTATACTACTACAATGTCATGTGTTATATTACACAATGTTATATTACTCAGCCATTAAGAAGAATGAAAAAAGGCCAATAAGGCCATTTGCAACAACATGGACGGACCTACTGAGTGTCATATTGAGAGAAGTCAGAGAAGGAGAAGTATCACATGATATCCCTTATATGTGGAATCTAAAAAAACAAATGATACAAATGAATTTACACAACACAAAGAGACTCACAGACTTAGATAACCAACCCATGGCTGTCAGAGGGGAAGGGATAAGTTAAGGACACTGGTAAGATCATGTACACACTGCTATATTTAAAATGGATAACCACCAAAAACCTATTGTACAGCACATGGAACTCTGCTAAGTGTTATGCGCCAGCCTGGATGGAAGGAGGGTTTGGGGGATAATGGATACACATACATTGAAGACTGAGTCCCTTCACCATTCACGAGAAACTATCACAACAGTTATTCAGCTACACTCCAATACAAAATGTTTTTGGTGTTAAAAGAAATAAAAATTAAATTAAAAAAAATTATCACAGCTACCTTCTAACTGAAATCTGAAATCTGTCTTACTGACAGAGACCTCAAAATTGGGGGCATTAAAACCTCGAAAGAAACTTCCTGAGACTTCATGTAGGTAACACTGAATAACATTAGAGACAGTATTCTGACCTCACACTGTGCCCCTACTTCTACTGTTTCATTCATCCCTATATTATAGGGATAATAAAAGAACATACTGAAATATATTATTTATTAAAAGCACAAAAATAATGTAGGGTAACAAACCAAGCAAAATTAATGAATTCAGTACAAATTAGACCCAGTCAAGGAAGTGGGGGAACTACTTAAGGATAAAACCCAAGGGTCATAAGAGGGTCATAAAATGAAAATAAAGATCGCAGGAGAAGAGAAGCTATGGATAAAATCAAGAGGTGACTCAAAATCAAGAACTTGAGAAATAAAGAAGCTACAGTAAAAGACTAAATGTTGACTATAGTGTTTATTAAACACAAATAATTTAAGTATAAAATTGAGAATAATTACTCCAGCAACAGATAGTCTGATCATATCTGTTTGCCTAAAAGGACCCAAACTATACTCACTGTCCGTGCATAATCACTAATATGACCTCCTTTTTCTCTCACAAATATCCTTGTCTGGATAAGGTTATATGGTTGCTCAAGATTTATAACACTTACATTATGTTCCAAAATTAGAAAAAGTAATTTATCAAGCATTTGGAGACAGGGGAGGGAATGTAAGAGTACAAATTTTTTTTACATTTTCTACAGTATATAGTTAAATTAGACTTTAAGTAAAACACAGAATTATTTAAAGCAGTAGGTAATCTGCGCATTTGAAGGAAAGAATACTTATATCTGCAACTTGCTTTAAAAAAGGTGAACAGAGATGACAGGATAGACGCGTAATAGAGCAAGCACAGTATAGTGCTGATCGTATTCAGAGACTCTGGGTGGCGGTGTTTCTGAGTATTCACTGTAAAATTCTCTCAACTTCTATGTACAGTTTGAAACACTCAAAAGAAAATATTGTGGGAAAATGAAATTCACCTAATATTAATGACAGTTGTTTCTAGGTAAGTAAACTTAGTGAATTTACTTTTTTGCTCTCATGTGTGAACATTTCTATTTGGCCTTTTGTGATAGGGTATTATTTTACAAATGTCATTTTATAACCGTAATGCTAGTTTCTTAAATAGGTGCCTGTTACCAGCTGCATCACTTTGCCAACAAAAGTCCATGTAGTCAAAGCTATGATTTTTCCAGTAGTCTGTACAGATGTACAGTCGGACCATAAAGAAGGCTGAGGACCCAAGAATTGATTTTTTTTGAACTGTGGAGCTGAAGAAGATTCTTGAGAGTCCCTTAAGNATTATTTTACAAATGTCATTTTATAACCGTAATGCTAGTTTCTTAAATAGGTGCCTGTTACCAGCTGCATCACTTTGCCAACAAAAGTCCATGTAGTCAAAGCTATGATTTTTCCAGTAGTCTGTACAGATGTACAGTTGGACCATAAAGAAGGCTGAGGACCCAAGAATTGATTTTTTTTGAACTGTGGAGCTGAAGAAGATTCTTGAGAGTCCCTTAAGTGCAAAGAAATCAAACCAGTCAACATTAAAGGAAATCAACCCTGAATATTCACTGGAAGGAATGATCCCAAAGCTGAAGCTCCAATACTTTGGCCACTTAATGCGAAGAGCCGACTCACTGGAAAACACCCTGAGATGCTGGGAAAGATTGAAGGCAAAAGGAGTAGGGGACAGCAGAGGATGAAATGGTTAAATAGCATCACCAACTCAATGGACATGAATTTGAGCAAACTCCAGTAGATAATGGAAGACAGAGGAGCCTGGCATACTACTGTTCATGGGGTCACAAAGAATTGGACACAACTTAGCAACTGAACAGCAACAACCAGTTACTTATCAATTTCTACCACTAAATTATTAAAATAAAGCCTAGTATTGTGTCTCATTCATTATGTGACCAACCTGGTACTTGACTCCTAGATGAATACTCATATAGCCAAGTAACTAACGGAACAACTTAATGGAAATGCAGAAATAGAATAAAATAGCTCTCTCATAAGTAACAGTCTTGGGTCAAGACACCCTTCTCCATCCCCTTGTGGCAGGAAAATTACTCTTTCAAGAACATGTTATTATGTGTTAGGAAGTATTTAACAGAAGGCTTCCTATGTGCTGTTTTGGATCTGTCAGGAATGCTGTTTCTTATTAATTCCTGCGGAGAAGGCACTGGCACCCCACTCCAGTACTCTTGCCTGGGAAATCCCATGGACAGAGGAGCCTGGAAGGCTGCAGTCCATGGGGTCGCTGAGGGTCGGACACGACTAAGTGACTTAACTTTCACTTTTCACTTTCTTGCATTGGAGAAGGAAATGGCAACCCACTCCAGTGTTCTTGCCTGGAGAATCCCAGGGACGGCAGAGTCTGGTGGGCTGTAGTCTATGGGGTCGCACAGAGTCAGACATGACTGAAGTGAATACTCAGGAATTAAGAGGAGAAGCAAGCCTCTCTCAGGAGCTGAAGAATCCAGGCATTTCCTTCATTGGTTTTTATATACAGTGATAAGTACCCTCTTCGTTCTTGTGAACCATACGGTAAAAGTGACTGTTTACAACTCTCTCTCTCTAATATGGATCGCCTATGTTTTTTAAGTCTGGAATTTTAATCCTTTTATCTTTGCTGAGAATAACTACCTTGTAAAACAGTATATATGCCCACACCATGATTAAAACACCTTTGCTCCATCAGAGCTCTGGTCCCCGTGTCTCTCTTTCTCTTTCTTTCTGTCTCTCTCTCTCAGGCTATTTCATTGGAGCACAGAGGCCCTCTGAGTTCACTTTCCTGCCCGAG